>JARHVA010000457.1:655000-797500 GCA_037957365.1 Torreya grandis
TGAATCAATGAGTCAAGATTTTCTATATAATAAACTACCTTATTTCTTCCTCATGGTACTTTCTCAAATTTGATTAGATTGAAAACTTGTTTTTAGTTGATCCACCAATTGCTTGTAGGGAAGCAGTTTCTCATCTTTCATTTGGAATTCTTCATTGACTTATTTTATGATTAACTAGAAGTCCCCAAATACTTGTAAGTGATAGATATACCATTGGACAATAAGGTGTAGTCATGTTATGAGGGCCTCATATTTGGAGATATAATTAGTGTGGGGGAAAGAAAGACAAAATGCTTTTGGAATAAGGTCACCTTACAGGGTAACCAAGAGGATGCCTACCCTAGACCCATGAGCAGTGAAGGACCCATCAAAATATAGTTTCTAGCCTTCTTGTGATGTATGCTTGATGGAATCATCTGGGAATAATGCTATAATTAGCTCAATTGATTCTAGTGGTGATGTTGCAAGTTGATCCATGATGACATATCCCTTAACAAAATTTTGATTGACATACTCAATGTCAAATTTGTTGTACCCCAAAAATATCACTCATTTTTGGAAAAACATTTGAACTATTTTGGTCCTACAGACCAAAATTGTCTCTTCCCTTTTCAAAATTTGTCCTAGGCATTCAAATTCCTTAATTTTCAAGCTTTTTTGAAATATGCGGACTCTACAGTATTAAATCTATGGACTCTTCAGGCTTGAATCTATGGACTCAGCAAGAAGAGAAAATCTATGGACTTCAAGGTTAGAGAAAACTATAGACTTGGTTTCTACGGACTCTGCAGACATGTACATTTTTACAGGTTCAAAGGCTTCTGCAAGTGGGTTCGATCAAAAGAATTAGTTTCCAACACTTAGTCATTTTTGGGTTCAAATTTCAACTGCTTCAAGGTTCAACAGCTTCAAAACACTTATCAAAAATAAGAAGGCTTGAACCATTGAACCATTGAACTATTGAACCACTTTGGTTCAAAGGTTCAACAGGTTCAAGGTTCAATAGGTTCAACGATTTTGGTTCAACGGCTTGGTTCAACCAAGTGGTTCAATGCTTCGGTTCACTCAGTTGGTTCATATACTTGGTTCAAAGGCTTAGTTCAATCAAAAGGTTCATCAGCTTCAACCATTTTGGTTCAAAGCTTGGTTCATCAGCTTAGTTTAATAGTTGGTTCAACCAAGCGGTTCAATGCTTTGGTTCAATCAAATGGTTCACTCAGTGGTTCAAAGCATGGTTCAAATCTTGGTTCAAAGGAGAAGTTCAAAGGAGCGGTTCAATGCAAAAGTTCAAGAGAGCCTTCTGAAGGACAAGTGCCCTTGCAGAGGGCACTTGGTTGACAAAAGTACCCTTCAAAAGGGTCATTTTCAAAGAAGGCCATAAAGGTAAATTCTTTCAAATTTTTGTTTAAGGAAGTTTGAAGAAATTTAGGAAAGCAGCTGCGGGAGGAAAACTCGAAGGAATTTTCCAAAGATGATAGGAAAAGTTATCAGAATAATTTCATGGACTTTTTGTTTGTGGGAAATTTCCATGAACTTTTTGTCTGTGGGAAAATGCCAACAAAAAAAGCTTGGGGAAAATGCTCATAGAGAAATCCTAGGGAAAAATTCTATAGGAATGTCTGCGAGAGACTCCAAAGAAAAGGCTGCCGAAGGACCTCGAAGGGCAAGTGCCCTTGTGAGGGACTCTCAACTACCAACTTAAAGGACACTTCCCCAAAGCTGAAGGGTCACCTTCCCTTTGAGAGGATGAAAAACAAGAAAGCCAAAGAAAGACCAAGGGGTGACGTGCCTGAAGACGTCAAATTCTAAAACAGTGAACTAGCCATTGGAAATTCAAGCGTATTGATAGGTGTGTGAACATCAATGTCAAAGCTCATAAAATAGTTGTTGATCCTTGTAATCTATAGACCTGAATGCATTCAAAGGCTTTAAGGCCAAGGCCAGCAAAAAGTGACTAAGGAATAGAAAATAAAATTGAATCTAGGACCTAATTCAATTAACCAAAAAAATAGGAATGATGAAGAAGGATCAGATCACTAGGTGGACATTGAAAGATGCAAAATTTCAATAGCGTGACTTGTTTCTCTACATTGAGAAAAGTAAATGGGTAGATGCCCCTAAATTCTATCCTATCTTCTTAACAAATTTCAATGCAACATGATGTGTTACTATTCCCAAGTCCTTCTTGAAGAGGCTATATAAAGGACTCTCTTTTATTGTAATTATATCTCTTTTTGACAATCAAAAATGAAACTTTGCCCAAATTGAAAGGCATTACTGAGACTTTGAGCTCAGATTGTTGATCATATTTTTTTATTGGAATAAGAAAGAAAGTGACTTTTCAAACTTTGTGCTATGATATCTTTGTTGTTGGGGAAACTGTTCTTATGTCTTTTTCCTTAATATATTTTTTGTTCCTTTAATTCAAGAAGCAGAATTAGTGAAAGTAGTCAAGAAGGTGTCCTAAAGTTAATTGTGGAGAGAATTTATGCCCCCATAATTTCCTTTAGTGTTTTTTCTTTTTGTTTCTATGTAAAAGACCTTTGGATGACTTTGTGCCCCCATTGTCCTTCGTATCTCACTCTTGAGCAATTCAAGTGGAGACTTTGTGCTACATCTTGATTTGTTGGTTACTACATCCTTATTTACATTTTCCAATTACTACCAGGAGTATTCTTGTGGTTTTCTAAATAGTACCTTTGAAAGAAGAGGAGTGCTTTTTATCATTTCCCTTGAGATTTCTCCTTTAATCCACACACATCATCTCTGAAGAAAGAGAGATGGATGGTTTGTCCTACCCTTGATATATATATATATATATATATCTATATCTATATATATATATATATATATATATATATATATATATATATATATATATATAGTATATCTATAGGAAACCTCCCCTTGATGAGAGGAGAGATTAGTCCCCTTTTGATGTGGTAAACCTACAAATTTAGATGAGAAATCTTCCTACTTTGGCTGATTAGACCTATTTTGTTTATCAGTATGCTGATCAAAAAAATATTCAACCAATAGTTTTTGGTGACTCCGCTGGGGATATACATAATTTTGTGTAATTTGGAACCTCAAGTTTAGATTGAAACATCACCTATATAACCCATTATCATTATAAACCTTATGCATTATAGAATCTGGAAACTTTGTTTCATGTCTTACCCATTATCCATTTATAGCCTTACCATTTTCCTCCATCTCCATTATTTTATCTAGTCTGCAAACCCAGAGCTACTGGGAAAGAGTGCACAGTTTGAAGCCTCAAGCCTCAAGCTGAAGCTGAGCTAGTCCTTTTCCATTTTTTTTGTAATCTAGCCACTCCATTTAGATTTGTTATCCCTATTTTTCATAACTAAATCATGGCAGTTCAAGGTCCCTGAGGTAACTCTTTTGGCCTACTCAACTTGACTCCACCTCTGCATTAATTCTCACATAGTTTGAGAAAGAATTTACCTAAATTATTTAGTGATGGGATAGTTCATCCTGATGAACACATTACAGCTTTTAGCATATCCTATGGTGTTATAGGGGTGGAATTTGAAGATGTGGAAGTTAGGTTTTTTGTGGAGACACGACAAGATGCTGCTACATACTATTTCTACCATCTACAAACTGGATCAGTGACTGACTGGGATACACTCAAAGCCATGTTTGAAGCAAGGTTCAAGCCTGTAGAAGATGCACATGCCTTGTTAGCCCAACTCAATCAGATGAAGAAAGAGCCTCATGAGCCTATGAGGGATTTTATTGCTAGGTTTGACAAGCTAAGGCACAAGATTCCCATGGTCACCCAATCGACACCGCAGAACCTCAAATGCTTCTTCATCAACTCATAACTCCCTGAAGTGAGTTTTTTTCTAAGATGAGCTGGTTAAATAGATCTTGTTGCAGTTCAAATTTTGGCTACTAAGGTAGAAGATGACCTTATCTTGGTAGGAAAGATAAGGAAAGATCCAAACAAAGGGAAACCCTCTTCATCTTCTAAATACTCACCCACAGTTACCACTAACCTAATGGTATAAAATCTAGCAAATGAATTACTAGATTTGAAAAAGCAAATGGCACAAGGTATGTCTTTTGCTCCGCTATATAAAGATATACCAAGGAGGACATTCCCTAATTAGCCATATCAAGGTAATGCTGCCAGAAGTTAAGGGCAACCAAATCATCTTCCTCCCCCACAGAGGAACCTTTCCATTGAAGCACCTCCAACCAACTCAGTAGTTGGATATCTGGAAATAGAATATGTTTCCTATTTCCAACCTGAGTTTGAGCAAGAAAATGATGCTGATCTCTTTAGGGAGGATCAAGAAGAATCAACTAGTGACTCCCACATTAGTTTCCTAAATTTCTAGGATGAACCTAAAAGTGAAGGTGAAGCAATCAAAGGATCATACACAGTATTCAACATGTCCAAGAATTAGTCAGACTAGTAGGCTAACAAAGAGAAGACAAAGGAGCAACCCCAACTAGAAATTTCAATTACTGAGTAGAGAACCCCTCTTCCATTTCAGTCAAAGGACCTGGTGATTGCCAAAGAAGTAAGTACATTGAACATCTCTACACTTTCTACTTCAAATTTGTAGATCAGTCTTCCCCTTCCCAAAAACCAAAAAGATGAACTCCCATCCTCTATTCCAAGTTCATCTCAGTCATTTGCCATGATTGATCATGTCAAGAAATCCAAAATTTAGATGATTGAGTTTGAATCCTTGAAAGCCAGTCCTGAGCAATTAAACATTAGTGGAGAACCAAGTGTGGACTTGTCTAAGGCAAAAATTGTGGTTACCAAAATGTCAGCCCCTGCAGCTTAAATTTTATTTGAGCCTTCAGGCAGGGGTAATTACTTCTTAACCATAGAGGATGCTCATGTGTCAGCTGATGAAAGTCTCGTAGCTAGCAATACTAGATTTCATCCAAACAAGACTTTAGGAGAATTGGTAGAGAGCAATATAAATAAGGAAAGATCTTCCATCTCTAATGAAGAGAAATCTGATAAGAGATTAGCTTCTAATGATGATTGGATCCTGGAATCTGATGGAAACAATTCTTCCACTAACAATGGAGTTGGGACTATGTTGATATCTCCTCAAAGAGATATTCTTCCTTCATGAAATTTGCAATTTAGCAACACCAAAAACACAACTAAATGTGAATCTCTATTGCTTGGATTGAAGATGGCTCAAGATGAAGAGATCAAACTCCTTCACACCAAAGGAGGTGTTGAGCTGATGGTTTGTTAGGAGTTGGATGTGGACAATCCAATCATGTGCTAGATTAAAATAGAAGAACCAATTATGGTAATGGACCATACTATTGTATTCCAAAGTCAACAAAAGGAACTCTCCATAGGGAGAACAAGGAGTTATGGTTTTTAGTTTGAAGACCACATCCTGCCATGTAGCAAGAAGAAGAAAAGGCCAAGGGGAAGACATAGAAAATTGGTTTCCTGGTGGAGAGCTCCATTCATTTGTCACTATTTCTTGGGGAAAAATGTTTTCCTACTGCTTTACCAAGATGGCACACTATTTTCACTGTCTCTCAGGAAGTAGTATCTGAAACACTTCAACTCTTGACATATCAGATCATTACATCTATACATATGTATATTTGAATAGTTTTTTATTCTATTTTGTTTTGTTTGTTTCTTTTTTTGATGCCTTTCATTTCTAGGTAACATGACTCTGTAGCCTAGTGGTACACATGAAGACACTAAAGATTCTGGGTTCTACTCCCTTCAATTCTTTTTACAATTGATAGAAGTTCCCCAACTAGAGCCAGTTGTTGTCCCCCAAAAATATCACTCATTTTTGGGACAACATTTGAACTATTTTTGTCCTACAGACCAAAATTGTCTCTTCCCTTTTTGAAATTTGTCTTGGGTATTCAAATTCCTCATTTTTCAAGCTTCTAAGAAATCTACAGACTCTACAGTCTTAAATCTATGGAATCTACAGGCTTGAATCTATGGACTCAGTAGGAAGAGAAAATCTATGGACTCTACAGGCCAAGTTCAATAGGTTTCACAGGTTGATTTCTATAGACTCTTTCAAGGTTAGAGAAAACTATGGACTTAGTTTCTATGGACTCTACAGATAGGTACATTTTTACAAGTTTAAAGGCTTCTACAGGCGGGTTCAATCAAAATAATCAGTTTCCAACATTTAGTCATTTTTGGGTTCAAATTTCAACCACTTCAAAGTTCAACGGCTTTAAAACACTTATCAAAAATAAGAAGGCTTGAACCATTAAACCGTTGAACTATTAAACCACTTTGGTTCAAAGGTTCAATGGGTTCAAGGTTTAATAGGTTCAATGCTTTTGGTTCAACAACTTGGTTCAACCAAGCAGTTCAATGCTTTGGTTCACTCAGTTGGTTCATCTACTTGGTTCAAAGGCTTGGTTTAATCAAAAGGTTCATCATCTTAAACCATTTTGGTTCAAAGCTTGGTTCATCAGCTTGGTTCAACATTTGGTTCAACCAAGCGGTTCAATGCTTTAGTTCAATCAAACGGTTCACTCAGTGGTTCAAAGCATAGTTCAAAGCTTGGTTCAAAGGAGTGGTTCAAAGGAGTGGTTCAACACAAAAGTTTAAGAGAGCCTCTCAAAGGACAAGTTCCCTTACGGAGGGCACTTGGTCAACAAAAGTACCCTTTGGAAGGGTCATTTTCAAAGAAGACCATAAAGGTAAATTCTTTCAAATTTTTGTTTAAGGCAATTGAAAAAGACCAAGGCAAGAAATAATTCTTTCAGACTTTTGTTTGAAGGAATTCCTTTGAACAAAAAGTCTAAAGAAATTTAGGAAAGCAGCTGCGGGAGGAAAAATCGAAGGAATTTTCTAAAGATGAAAGGCAAAGTGATCGAAACAATTCCATAGACTTTTTGTCTATGGGAAATTTCCATGAACTTTTTGTCCATGAGAAAATGCCCATAGAAAAAGCACAGGGAAAATGCCCATAGAGAAAGCCCAAGGAAAAAGTTTGAGGGAATGTCTGTGAGAGACTCCAAAGAAAAGGCCACCGAAGGACCCCAAAGGGCAAGTGCCCTTACGGGGGACTCTCAACTGCCAACTTAAAGGACACTTCCCTAAACCCAAAGGATCACCTTCCATTTAGGAGGATGCAAAATAGCAAAGACAAATAAAGACCAAGGGGTGACGTGCCCAAAGATGTCAAATTCCAGAACAGTGAACTAGCCGTTGGAAATTCAAGCGTATTGATGGGTGCACAAATGTCAATTTCAAAGCTCATAAAATAGCTATTGATCCTTGTAATCTAGAGAACAGAATGCATTCAAAGGCTTTAAGGCCAAGGCTAGTAGAAAGTGATTAAGGAATAGAAAATCAAATTAAATCCAGGACCTGATTCAATTAACCAAAAAAAGAGGAATGATGAAGAAGGATCAGATCACTAGGTGGACATTGAAAGATGCAAACTTTCAATAGCGTGATTTGTTTCTCTACATTGAGAAAAGAAAATGGGTAGATACCCCTAAATTATAGCCTATCTTCTTAACAAATTTCAATGCAACATGATGTGTTACTATTCCTAAGTCCTTCTTGAAGAGGCTATATAAAGGACTCTCTTTTATTATAATTATATCTCTTTTTGACAATCAAAAATGAAACTCTGTCCAAATTGAAAGGCATTACTGAGACTTTGAGCTCAAATTTTTGATCATATTTTGTTATTGGAATAAGAAAGCAAGTGATTTTTTAGACATTGTGCTATGATATCTTTGTTGTTGGGGAAACTGTTCTTATGTCTTTTTCCTTAATACATTTTTTGTTCCTTTAATTCAACAAGTAGAATTAGTGAAAGTAGTCAGGAAGGTGTCCTAAAGTCAATTGTGGAGAGACTTTGTGCCCCCATAATTGCCTTTAGTGTGTTTTCTTTCTATTTCTATGTAAAGGACCTTGGGACAACTTTGTTCCCTCATTATCCTTTGTATCTCACTCTTGAGCAATTCAGGTGGAGACTTTGTGCTACATCTCGATTTGCTGGTTACTACATCCTTGTTTACATTTTGAAATTACTACCAAGAGTATTCTTATGGTTTGATGAATAGTAGTTCTGAAAGAAGAGGAGTGCTTTCTATCATTTCCCTTGAGATTTCTCCTTTGATCCACACATATCATCTCTTAAAAAAGAGAGATGGATGGTTTGTCCTACCCTTCAGTATTATTTTATGTTTATGTTTATATATATATATATATATATATATATAGTATATCTATAAAGAACCTCCCCTTGATGAGAGGAGAGATTAGTCCCCTTTTGATGTGGTAAACCTACACATTTGGATGACCAATCTTCCTACTTTGGTTGATCAGACCTATTTGGTTTATCAGTATGCTGATCGAAAAAATATTCAACCAACAAAATTAACTAAGTAACATGATCCATTTGGTTACCCATCTTATTAACACTACTTTGGATAGTAAATATTTAAGAGGATCAATTTTGGCTATTAATTGCACTTGATTTTTGAGCATATAATGCTAAATAAGACTTTTTTCTAGGTGTATAATATAATTCATATGATATGAGTGTGTAGATGAGATAATAAATTACCTATTCTTTACCTTTATCATTTTTTTGAGCCAATAATGCACCAATGGAACATGGTGTAGTAGATATATATAGGAGTAATGGTCTTCCTAGAACCATAGGTGATAAAATAGGTGGATGTGCCAAATATTTATTTATACTTTCAAAGTCTTTTTGGCACTCCTCATTCCAATCAAAACTTGCCCCTTTCTTGAGCAAATGGTTGAAGGGGTGACATTTGTTGGTGAGCTGAGAGATGAATCATCTGATTGCTTAGAGCTTACCTTGGAGGCTTCATAGTTGCTTGAGTGTGTGAGGTGGTGACATTTCAGCGATGGCTTGGAATTTTATTGGATCTACTTTAATTCCTCTTCATGAAACAATGAATCCTAATAATTTTTTAGATTTCACACCAAAAACACACTTCTTTAGATTTAAATAAACCTTATATTATCATAGTCTCTAGAATATCTTGTCATGAAGATATCATACATGTAATCTTCCACTATGTCATGCATCATGTCATGAAAAATGGTAGGCATTGCTTATTGATAAGTGGCTACTACATTTCTAAGGCCAAATGGCATGAGTTGATAGCAAAATTTACCCCATGGCATAATGAAAGTTGTTTTATGTTGGTCTTTAAGTGTGATCTTAATCTAGTTATAGCCTAAAAATCCATCCATGAGGGACAATATTCATATCCTAGTGTTGAATCCATGATCATATCAATGTTGGGTAGTGGGAATTCATCTTTCAAACATCCCTTGTTAATGTCTTAGAAATATCTACATATCTAAATTCTACCCTATGGTTTATTAACAAGAACAATATTAGATATACAATCGGAGTAGTCTATTGGGTGGATGAATCCCACTTCTAAAAAAATTTGTAATTCCTCCTTGACTATTAGTGCCACCTTGGGATGAATTTTATGCAATTTTTTCTTTATAGGTTTAGCATTAGGATGAACATCAAGATGGTGGACCACTATTGAAGGGTCTAATCCTAACATATCTATATAGCTCCAAGCAAAGATGTTGATGAATTATTTTAATAAGACAATCAGAATTTCATGCTATGAAGGAGTAAGAGATGCCCCCAATTTGACTATTTTCGGATGTTCCTTTATCCCAATATTTATTTCTATCACATCTTCAACAAGTGAGGGTGAATACTCTTAGAGAAAAGGTGGATATTTGATATTTGGCATGTCAAAAGTGAAATATTCTAAACAACTCCATATCGATATCAAGGTAATCTTCTAATTGAATAGAATTAAATATAATATCATATGGTTTTGTGAGAGGTTCTTAATTATCTTTAGAGAATTATTCTTCTTAGATATGCAATGATTATTGTTTTTTGAAATAAGCTGATTCACATAGATGGATGGAGAAGCCTCTTTTATGATCACTGGATGGCATGAAAGTTCTTACCCCTATGTTTTCAAAGATAGCCTCATCATTTTAGAACATATCAAAGGTAGGCTCTTGATTAGAGTCCTAGTATATGAGGGTAAGGAAATAGAGGGACATATTGATGGTGGATATGCTAGTGTCAAATAAAAGGTTTGTGGTAGCCAACTCATCTAAATGACTACAAATAGATCTTGTTTTGATATCTTCATTAGGAAACGACCGTTCATTGGTCAATATAAAATCCATGATGATATTGATCAAGTCAATACCATATGGTTTATAGCCTAGACCATAATAGTATGAATTTTCCTAGACTTCAATTGGCTCCAGTCATCCTTGTTCTTTTTTTACTAGTCTTTTTCCCTTTTAATTCATGTTTTCCATCATATGATGGACTTTGGGATAATTTTGCTCAGATGACATGATAACATCATCATCAAGTAGTAGCTAGGAATTATCTTTGTCTTTAAAATACTCATATGATATAAGTCCTATACTTTCAAAAAATGTGGACCTAAATTGATACCAAATGGGCCCATCTTCTCTCTTGTTAAGGGACCCATATCTATGGGGGGATAATGGAAGATGACCTACACATAAATTTTTTATATTCATATTAATCATAGCTAATGGGTGTGTTTTTTAAATTAGAAATCTCTATTGTGGGAATAGATGTGGATGTTACTTGATCAAGAGAAATATATTTTGCATCTAATAGAATAAGGATGGTATTTCAAATGTGATGAGGTGGGGAGATAGATTGATCCATCTGACAGCTATGATGGTTAATGACCTTGAGAATAGTCACCTCCATGCCTGAATGGGGGAACTTGAGACATTAATTAAGGGTGGATGGAATGACTTTCATTTCATGGATCTAATGTCTCCCAAGAAGCATATTATATGGTAGATCCACATTTACTACATGTACTAGGGTTTGATGCCCTACGAATCCCAAAATGATAGGGAGATAGATAGAACCTACTAATGGCCTTTCATTATCATCATAAAACTTTATCATAATCTAAGTGATGACTCAGAGTAGCCCATCTTCTTTAGGAATTCCATGTTACATAAATTGAGTGTAGATCCTTTGTCTATAAAGATGCAGGAGATGTAGTGATGTGTGATGGTGACTTTAATGTATAATGGATAATTATGATGGGGGCCAACTAGTGATGAGTCATGAGCACTGAAAGTAAGGTATAGATAAGGTGAAGGTGTGCTACAAGTTCTTAGAATTGATTTATATCTAGGTCACTTGGTACCTTTAGCTCATTAAGCACTTAATTTTAATATGTCCCTATGTAAAGTAGATGTCTTAAGAAGTTCCATGAGGGAAATTTGAATGACGGTCTTCTCTAGCTGCTAAATGATATCATATGATTTCTCTAACCCATTAGCCATTTTATTATAAGCATTCCCATTAGGAGCATTATATGATGTAGAGGTTTATTTTAAAGGTGTTATAGGAATGATAATTTTATTACATCGAGTAGTAATAGAGCAATTGGTAGTGGCCCAGTTAATTTTGAAGATGGTAGAGGTAGATGGTGTGGACTCAAGAATTTGGATGATCTTTATGGTATTAATGTAGTGATAGGGGATAACATGATAATTGGTGAAATTAGAGGATTATGCATGACCTTGGTCTCTTTGGGGCCTTATATTTCTTTGTTTATGCTTTGGGAGATGATATTTATAGACTCCAAGTTATCCATTTCCTGACTAATTTGGTGTATGATCTCCTTCAAGTTATATGTCTCTTTTTTTAATCAAATCTTGGACATAATGTTTCAATTACATGAAATTTTCAATGTCATGCCCCTTTACTCTATGAAATTTGTAGTATTCATCTTCATGATACAAATCAAGTTTAGGCTACCAATTATCTATAGGTAGAATTTGTAGCAGAGTTATCATATTACCTATAATTAATTGTTCCAAGACAATTTATAATGATACCCCCAAACTAGTTAGGGGTCTTTTCCTGATACAAGATTTGGGCTTCACTTATTAAACCTTAATGGTGGAGATATTTTGAGGTTGTGTGAAACTCTTTTATTGGATGGTCTAGACATGTTGATATTTGGAATCTATCACTCCATCACCTATGACATCCTTGTTTTTATTGAAGGCCTTGGGTTTTTTAGAAAAAGAATTCTCTATATTTTGGTTCTGCTCATTACAAGAGTACAACTTGATAGTCCCCTTTTTAATAAGAGACTTTTCAATTTGCATTCCATTTTCTATTATTTTGTCAAAGTTCCTTTCACATTACAATTTCAATTGATATTTTAGTTCCATGTTGAGGTTATTGATAAAGATTTTAGCTAATTCCTTTTTTAGAACACTGCATTTTAATCGAATCACCAAGCCTCACCATCATTTCAAGAAGTATATGAGGCTTTACCCATGCATCTATTTTATTTTATAAAGGTAGATAATAGATATGTCATGCTTGATGTTGATGGATAAATGTCTAACACATTATTTTGTCAACTCTCTAAAGCTTGAGATCAACCCTTTAGGTAAATGTATGAACCATTTGAGGGCTGCTCTGATTAAATTCTTGGGGAATATCCATCATAGATAAGCTTCTTCATATTCAACCTCGTAGTAGGTAACATAGAATTCTTTTACATGGTCTCTTGGATCACCCTATCCTTATTATTTTTCTAGTTTTAAAACATCAAAATGTAGGGGGAAAGGGACTTGTAAGATGTTGATATCTAGAGGTGATGAGCAAAAATACTCATATTTGTATTTAACGGATTGAAACTAAGGATCCACTTGTTATAAGGTTTCTATCATCATTTTCCATTCTTAGGAAAAAGTGGGATCCCCAAGCAGGTTGAGGGGTTAATTTTGACTTACTTATATAACATGTTAGGGCGGTTATTAGTGGTAGCATGACTGGTGTGATTGAGGGTATTGATATTATTATTAACATTGTAATGGGTGTGGGCATTGTTAGAGGTGTGGGCAATATGATGTGGGGATAGCAATTTTTATCTATAGAGGAGGAGGTTGATTTTCTATGTCAATTGGTCCAAGTGGTCTTCTATGATAGCCTACCTCCTATGAACCCATCATGTTGATTTATAAGGGGTGGTTGTTCTTCTTGTTCTTCTAAGAACCCATGGTCCACCTCTTGATGAGCATGATGGTGTGGGGACTCAGATGGGTGGATGATGTTATTTAGAAGAATGTGGTCATACTTTGAGGGTAAAGTGCCACAAATTTATATAGTTTGGGCTAATAATTCATCTTGGTTCTCATATAAATAATGTTCAATGAGGTGACATACATCATCATTATGGAGGAGATTATTCCTATCATTCTTTACCCAAGGTGAGGGAATGCCACTATGAAAGTCCTCATATTCCTAAGTTGGGTCATGGATCCTAGCATTTTTGTCTTGATTTGAGCCTTGTCCTAGGTGGAATTGAGCTTGGGTTTGGATGGCCATGATAGAAGAGTGGGAAGATGAGATGTGATGGGGTATGATATGGATGTTTTTAATAATAGTTTCGGATCAAAAGATCAGACTACTAGTGGTCAAGGATTGAGATTATTTGATGGATAGGATATCTATAAATTATCAAGAAACAAGAGTCTTTCAAGAAATAAAGATAAAATGGATAGGTAAAACTTGATGGGATCAAATGTATTTGTCAACTAGTAAATGGACAAGTGGATGGGTGCTAGATTGAAACCTTGTAAGGATATGTTTAACAATAATTTCAAGTGATGATGGGATATTAACCAATGATATGTGAGGGATGATTTACCACTAATATTTTTGTCCTTTGTTAATAACCAATATCCCAAGTGGGGATGATAGATGGATACATATGTGATACATATATGTGATAGGTGTGGGAGATATTTGACAAGGAATATGTATCAAGATAGGTGGATGGGGGAGAGAATGAGTAGGATAAAAGAAATCCTAGATGAGTGTTATAAATAAGGGGAAAAGGATAACTAGGGTTGATTTAATTATTTAAAATAATGGGACAAATATTGATACATATGATTAAATATGATAAATGGATAAATAATTATATGATATAAGTCAAAAAAATAAATGGATTGTGTGGGTGAAGGATGATTTATGAATGATAAATGTTCAAGAATAGATATAGTGGGATGGAAAACTTATATAGATGGATTATGGAATGATATGGGTATGTATATGGTATCTAGGTGAATGAGGTGGATTAGGTGAGGATAGAAGGATAAGTGTGGGATGGGCTATATGGATATAGATAAGTGATATGGATATATATGTGAGTGATAAAATATGGATCAATATGTTAAGGGGGATGAATTATATTCATGTTCTATGGGAGGATATGAGTGGATATGAAAATAGGATGGGGGGATGTGGAACATCAAATATGGATCAGTTACTAAGGGTATGAGCTATATGAGTGATCTATATGATATATGCATAAGTGGAAGTGGATTTGATGAGGATAAAATACTAAATAGGGGATGGAATATGGATCATTTAATAAAATGATATGGGATGGATGGTCTAAATATAATATGGATGGGGCTAAAATATAACAATGATGTGGATGGGGAATCTATCTAATTGTAAAAATATGATAAGATGGAATAATGGAGATGGAGTCAGGCAAGATAAGATAGATGTTTTAAGATGCAAAAGAAAAAAAGGAGGTGGATTAGGATGGAATTTAGATGATAAAATTTCCTAGGATATGGGAAAAAGGGATAAACCTATGGTGATATATGTAAATGGTAGATAAGGAAAATGGAAATATAGATATAGGTGGCAGATGGGTAGTTAAGGATATGGAATGGATAGGATGTGTCAAACTAAGGGATTATAAAAAGGTGTGGAAAATGATATGGTAGAAAAAGATGTGAGTTGGATTATAAGACTATGGGGTGGGTAGATATGCAATAAAAAGTGTGGGATCTAAGTTATTATGGGTTGAGTAGGATGTGATGATAAAAAGGAATATGGATGGATAGGGCTCTATATGGATGATGACCTATGAAGGTGGATGAAAGAGGTGATGATGAAAGGGATATGGAAAAGAATAAATAGGTAATGACGACAAGGAATAGATAGTATGGTGGATGTGGATAGAAGAAAGTGGTTATGGAATGATACTAGGATGGGGAAAGATGAATCCTATATGGTTTTCTAAGGTTATGCACACACAAAATTTAAGGGTATGGCCAACTCAGCTTATCAAACAACATGGGTCTTTTCACAACACCCAAGAAATCATGAAAAAATACAACCCTATTTAGTAAACCATATGGGAGTGTAGCTCAATTTCCACACCATCCAATGGCTACACAAGTGAGGCTATAGGCTAGTGACCCATTATTAAATCAATAAAACCCTCTCAACCTTGATTGCTCTTGATGGTCACTTGGGTGCTGATACTGACATTAGTAGTGGAACACCTATTATGGTCAAAACCACTTACTCTAAAGTATACAAAAGGTTCTAGGGGAGTCCTTGATACATGTAATGATACGATTGGGCTCAAGTCCTTATATGAGGGCATCTAATTACCCTAGGTATATATAATTAATCATCCTCACTCCATATAATGATTTATAAGGAATTATACTTAGGTCATAATGAAAATGCTTTCCTAATTTTTATACTCCACTAGAACATAGAGTGTGGTTAGCATGTACTGGTGAAATCCATGATATTAACCCCTATAGACTAAGTCATATACATGGTGATGAAATCAACATCATGTGATATCCTAAGGGAGGGCTTAAACAATAAAGCAAGCTCATGATATAATTAATTTACCCCTTCTAATTACCTATGTTAGCTTCACATGATATGACAAAATATTTATAAACATAAGACACAAACACAAGAATAAGTATAAACAAGAAGACTCTAGTTAAATTCAAATCACAATTTTGTAATTATGATAATGTTAAGAAAAAATAAATAAATATGGCACCCCTCCCTACAAGTACAAAGTATTAGAAACCAATAGTGGTGCCTAAAAATCCCTCTATGACTTGAAAAAAGATTATTCAACTAATTATTATTATATCATAAATACATAGAGCAATACCACAACCAAAATAGACAATACCACTACTAGAAATTAGTGGGATTATTTGAAATACTACTAATGGGATCAAGAAAACCAATACTTAGGGATAAATTCAACTAGTGGTATTGCATAATTTAGACTGCCCATAAAATTTATCTTAATTAAGTCTAAAGAGTCTATAGATCAAAATTAATTACAAGGCCTCATTTTTTTAATATAATTAATGATATAAAGAATACTAAAAATCCTAGATTAATTGTGATAATATTAAAATTGTCCCTAGATATTCTATCCTACAATAATTCTATTTAGACTAACAATCTTGCTATTGGCAGGTCATTACCATAAGTACCAAAGTAGTGGTATTGAAAGTTTACCCCAAATCAATTAAAATGTGTTTTATAGCAATCTCTATCAAACTTTTATGGTCCCCACAAGGTAAAAATTTCCCATGAGATAAAAAATTAGATTGGCCAATATCAATAGATAAGATGCAAAGAGGAAGACTTGCTAGGGTGAGTTTGATAAAAAATGATATTTGGGCTTAAAATGATGTTTGGAAAGATCTATTATACCTGATATACTTTTATTCTTACTAATGAAAAATGGATTGAATACTAATGAGGAAGTAAAAATTAATCAATATAGGAACCTTACCAATTTATGATGACTAGACAATACCGTTATTGAAAATAAAATACCACTACTTATAGGTCAATACCACTATTAGTAGAGTCACATGATTGTTGAAAACCAACAAAATCCACCCCTTGCCTCAAAGTGGTATTTTTTAACTCCTTTCCTACACACTAGTTATATTACCAAGGAAAAATAGGCTACAAAAACATAATGAGGTGAAAATCCAATGATATTATGAAATTAACCCTTATTTCTTGTAATACCACTACTGGGATCTATAATACCACTTTTACTAGTGCAATACCACAACTGAGTGAGTGACAGGATTGCTGAAAATAGATCAACTTTCTTTAGTCTAGTAGAATATCACCCTATCCTATACATAATTAAAAAAAACCTACCAACAAAGACATTGTTAGCTTAGGGTTGTCAAAATAGAAAATTCTCAATAGGGAATAATATTACCACTAGAATCATCAATACTGTGACTATCAAGCCAATACTATGACTATCAAAGTAGTGGTATTATTGAAACCTAAAACCTTGATAAAAACCCTAACCACTAACATTATTACCAACAATACCATGAGTTGGGATAATAATTTTGCTATTCAAGTTGACAAAAATGCTACATGCAGGGCAAAACTATGACTTTTTTAAAACATGTGAAAATGAAAAATCTAGCCTTGGTTTCACATCTAGTTTGTCTTGCAATCATTTGAAAAGATTCCAGCAAGTATATTAACCTAAATAAGAGGGGCTATTCCCACCGTGGTTACCAAAATATGCACCAAATTTGAGATTCAAGCAAAATATTATCAAAAGAGATAATGGAAACCCAAAAATAATGACACCAATAAGAAGGTATAGAAAAAATAAATCAGTTTGATTAGAATGTTCTTACCATCACTTTTACCTCTTCATAGCTCTGATCCAAGATTTATACTTGTGTGCAAGATTTATACTTGTGTGCTTCTTAATTGATTTTTTAGATTGCTTCAAGGCTTGACAATGACTTCAAGTGGCTATGGATGTTGATAATGGCTTGTTGAAGGCTTGGTTACTTGATGAGGTCACTATAGCATGCAATTGTTCCTTCAATTCCTCCTTCAATTATTCATCCCCTTAGGCAAGGGAAGGAGTTTTAGTTTTATATAATAATGGAGGGAGATCTTATGGTCCAAATTTGAATTTGGGCCATTAAAATCAAGGGTGGAGGATTTTCCATGGAATTTTTAATTCCATGGAATCCTCTGGGATAGAGGATTCTAGAGGTTTAGGGATAAGATCGAGTGATTTATAGAATTCTCCAATTCTATAAATATTCTCCATAGGGTTTTAGGGGTTTAAGAAAGGCTAGTTTAGGGTGGTGGGTGGGTAGGTAGATTATTTTGGAATTTAAAACTAGCTAGTGGGATTAGGGAGTAGGTAATAAGCTTAGTTAAAGTTTATTGAGGCAGGATTAATTGGCTTTGGGAGATTATAAGGTTTTATGGGGTGTAGGAATAGATATGGGGATTAGGCTAAAATGGAATAAATAAGGCTAGGGATATGGTAATCAGTTTAAATTAGTAGAAATTGGTAAAATTAGCAAGGTGAGCATATTTAAATGTATACACTACCATAGAAAATATTCCACTTGGGATTGTAGACTAATAATGAATCACCTTTCATTTCTTTGGTTTTCACACATTCAATTTCCTTGTCTCTTTACTCTAGGGGATTCAAACATCTTGTTTTGACTTGATGGCCTTCTAACTCTATTAGGACAGAATATTGCAATGTGTCCCACATTATGAAAACTATTGTAAACAACCTCATTTATACCTTTTAATTGATTATTCCTTTCATAATCCCATGCATATCTATTTTTAAAGAGTCTTATACACTCTCTTACTCTATGAACAAACTGATTGCATTAAAAATAGTAACCATTGAATGAATTATCATACCTCATAATATTAAGCTATATGATTGGTATCTTCATGTTGACCTTCTTATCTTCATTAACCTTCTCTTGACTTTAGATGCCTCCTTTTGGTATTATTTAAAACCAAGAGCTGTCTTATCATTTATAGACTTATAAGTACTCAAGATGTTATCTAGAGAATTAGTACTCTTTTCAAACATCATAAAGGTATCCAAATTGATATATGCTTGATCCAATTTTGAATTTAAAGAATCCATTTCTGATTCATACTTGGTACATTCTTTTTCCTTAGATTTTAGGATAGTAATGAATATATCCATTTTTACTTCAATCTAATTGATGATTTAATCATACTCTTTAGATATGTTAATCAGTCTCTCCACAAACAAACCAATCTCATCTCCATACTCCTTAACTAATGACTTTAATTTATGATTCTTTCTTCTTTGTAACTTCAACTCCTCTAATTCACTCATTGATTCTACCTCATTGTTCACTTAAGCCTCTTATTCATCTAATTATTCATCATCCATAAGGCCTTTCCCTTTTGAGAAACCCTCATTTTCTATTTCTATAATCATAAATAAGATTCCATTATTTTCATGTTCATGTTCATTACTATAATCATCAATATCAAATTTACTTGTGTCACTTACATCGGATGAGATATTATCTTATTTGGTATGGAAACTTTTCTTGTTATTGAATGACCCTTTCCTACCTTCATACTTCCTAAAATATTTATTTCTTATGTTAAAATTATAGACTTTATTATCATCACCATGATGTTCATCATATTCTTCATCATGTTTAGTTTTATCCTTATTAGGACACTTAGATTCAAAGTGACCAATCTTAACATAGTTAAAACATTTTAAAGGCAAATTACCCTTATACTTATTAGATCCAAACCTCAATTTCCTAGCAAACATCACTGTCAATTCATCATCATCAATATCTAAACATACATCATCCTTGACCTTCTTGGCTTTTGATGACTTCTTAGATTTTAATGATTCTTCCTTCTTGGAATGTCTTCCTTCATTTTTTCTCATCTCATAAGAATTTGAGATTCCATGAAGCCCATCTATATGAAGTGTGTCTAGATCTTACATTTATTCTAATATAGATAATTTTAAATAAAATTTATAATTTAGGGATATCAATACCTTTTGTAAAACTTTAGACTCTTTTAATTCTTCTTGGAGACATTTGATGACATTAATAACTTCATCGATCCTTAATAGGTAGGATGCAATGCTCACATCTTTCATCATACTCAAACTTTAAAACTACCTTCTATGGGTTTACAATTTAACCATATTCACCTTGGTGTATCATTCATAAATATACTTAAAATTGTTCCATATCACCTTGTATGAATCATAGTGAATCAAATTCACAAAATCTACATCTAATATGCTACATAAAATGACATTCATTGCTTTAGAATTGCTCTCACTTTCCTTCTTGCTTGCTACATTAGTTGGTGGTGTAGGAGGTGGAGTGTATCCATCCACAAATAACTTCTATATGTCTTGGCCCATTGAAATTATATATGTACTGATTATTATTCTCCAAAATTCATAACTAGTCCCATTAAATAATGGAGCCTTACTTGTAGAGAAGCCTACTTGAACTTGACTACTAACCATCCTTAATTTTAGGATATCCTTTAAGACATTAGGTCTACTTCAAAGGACTAGATATGATACCAAATTTTGGAATAAAATAACTAAGAGGATGGGGGTTAATAAATCTTTAAAACCTTTCCATTTAATTATACTTAAGCATTCATGAACCATTCAAACAAACATATAGATCTAGTAAGCACAAGAAACTGTCCACATAAACTTGCAACATAATAACATAATAAATATGTGGAAAACCCTAAATGGGAATAAAAACCATTGATATATAAAAAATTAATAAATTAATATAATAAAAAACCAAATATAGTGAACCACCAACTCCACATGGAGCATCAACCCTAACTAGCCAAGCACCTACTCGATTAGGCTTTAACAAGCAACCACTTGTAAGGAATCACCAAACCCCTAGATGACTCATCACCAAAACAGCCATATGATTTATTTTATCACGTTTATAACAATTTATTTCTCATATAATATATGATGATCACCTTTTTTATCTCTTCATACTCTTTAAACCTCTCAAACTACCTTCCAGGCTTCTTCACTCAACTAGGTCTCTTTAAGACTAATTAGGTCATGTGACCTTAATTTTCATATGTATAAAAAATATAATATATTAATTATAGATCCTATACACTCATTTTATGATATAAAATACCTAATTATTCTAAAAAATATGTTATTTTATTTAATTTTTCACTACTTCATAAATAGGCCTAAAACTGCCTTGTATGCATACCATTCCTTGTTCATATGCCATTTAGTAATCTACTCACCCTTAAAATCTTAGTTAATCCATGTAATATGTTTTATTAAATATCATAAAAATTATTAAAATTAACATTTATTCCATTTTTTTCTATCATAACTCTATTAGACCTCATTTCACTTTTTAAGTCTCATGGAGACCTAATTCCTTTAGGTCTGCTTTAAGACATGTTACACTTTGCCTTCCTTGGAATAATTTAAAAATAAAATAATGTTATTAAAATATAATATAAAAATAAAATACATCCACACTTATGTCTTTTATTCTCAATAATAAATTTTATAACAAATCACTACTTGAAACCCCTCATTAGTACTTAGTCCTATTAGGCCTATGTATACAAAAAAATTACCTTTCAATACTGAAGCTCAAAATAACTTAATCCAATAAAAAATAAAAAATAAATGAATATATTGAGTATATATTACATTATTTTCATCACAATATTATTTAAATACTTCAAGTTAGGGTAAAAAGGCTTAAGCTCATTTTTTCAATATGCTCACTTAGAACTACTGGGACTGTCAAAATCTAGTCATGAAACTAATTAACATCCAACAACTAAAAGGAAAATTGAAATGATTATAAATAAATTAAAAACATTATATAACATATTAAAAATAATATAAATCACAAAAACCATGATCTCTAATATCAGACATTGGTCTTGCATACCAATCTTCTAATTTTATCTCACACAGTCTTACATGAACCATATAAGCTATTTTGAATTCTACTCTTTAAACTATTACACTAACTTAAAATATTTTAAAAATAATGAAAATGACTTAAAATTAAATAAAAACAAAAATATATTCATTATATACTTCAAATTAGATCATAGAGCCTCAAACTCATCATTGTAACTTGCTTACTTAGAATTGCTAGCTTACCTTAAAGCACAGTCATAGTGGCATTGACCTTAAACACCTATATGACAAATTTAAAATAATTATTATGAAATTATATGATCATATGACATATAAAAACCATATTAAAATATAAACATCATATGTTATAGTGGAAACTATTGGTCTTAAAAACTAATTTGTTGACCTCACTACACACAGTCCTCACTAAGCTAGATAAGCCATTTCGGTTTCATCATTTTCACAATTGTACCTAACTTAAAAATATTATATAAAGAATTAATAAGGAATATAATTCCAAAAAAATAAATCCATAAACTTTGTTTCATCATATATCATGATAACACATTCCCAATCATCTTCTTACTGTTGCTTTTGTTTTTCACTGTTTACACCATTAGGTCTATTAGCGACTGGCTCACTTGGATGATCGGTTTAATTTAATTAAGGAAAAATGATCATCCAAGTGAAATAATAAAACTTAATGGAAATAATAAATGAGTATATACCTTATTCCTCCATCCATTTTCTTACTATCTCTAATTCAATTTTTGACTTCTACAATAACTTCTTTAGAAATAAACATGTAACTCAACATTGTCTCTCTCTTCTCTCTAACTAATACCACCTAGAGGTACCTTGATCTGTAAACTGAAAATACAAGTGTAGTACATTTGAAAATCACTTGTTCATGTTTAAGAGATCCTTCAAATTCTCATTTTTTTGTGTATAATTTTGCATAAAGAAATTAAAATCAGAATTAAAATGAAGATCAGAATACAATATTAATTAGAGAAAATCAAAGATATCACCAGCAAATTGATAACAAAGTTCAGATTCAATAGCCTACATCTCAGGGTCCATTAGAAGTGAGGACCATTCTCATTAATTTTTTGTAACAAATGGCTTCTAAAATCTTTACAAGTCTTCAATTCACCTTCTCTGATCTCTATTTGCCTGTAACTATATCTCTCAGACCTAAAAATAAAGACCCAAGGCCGTATAAAGCAAAAACAAGGCTCTAATCTTCTTAATTCTCTTTACACAATCAGATTTTCATGTCCATACAAGTAAAAATTACTCCCTTTTATAACACTTCAACCACCGTGGTTGAAGTGGTCAAGACCTTATCCTATTAGGCGCCAGGTCTCAAGTTCAAAATTGTCTTCCTCCATTCTAGGTGCCTTGGGATGTGGGCAAGGGCGTCCTTCCTCCATGAGCACGCTTTGACCAAGGAATTACTCCCACATTTTCTAGGAAAAGGTTGTTTTAATGCTTAAAATATCATTTTTTTTGAATTTTTCAAATGGAAAGGATTTGGGTTCCAACTTTCGCTACCACCTAGCTTAGTCAATGCCTAGAAAGGAGGGATGCATATTTTAGTGTTTGTGGCATGGAGGTTTGGCACCTATTTCCATTTGAAAATGTCAAATATCATGTGCATAAAATAAAACACCTAAAACAATTTCTTTTTCCCCCTATTTATTTGCCATGTGTCAAATGGAGATTGGTCCACTTGGCATTTCTCAACTATGCCACGTCACTTTTGACACCCCTGTCACATGATTTCTTAAACTAGCTATATCTTGAGCATTTGGACTCCATTTTTTGAACCATGAAAAGTGATAGAAAGCTCTTGATGAGTATTACAATGTGCAAATGATTTGAAATAAATTTGAAGACTTTGAAAAATAGAACGGTACATGGATCCACCTGGATCATTCCTCCCCACTGGGAACTTTTGGACCTCTAAAAGTTGAATTTAATTGATAATGAGGTGAGGGTATTTTTCCCTCACCTTTCCAACTTCCATCCATCTAGCCTTGCTTGGGTGCATCCATTTTAGACCAACATGAAGATATTCAACATTACCTCTTTGTAAAGTCTGCATATTACTATCAAGTATAGTATCTTCCTACATTTATATTAGATATCCAAGAGAAAAATCATCAAAAAAAGGAATGGATACACTTTCATAATGAATGATGATCGTTGGAGGCTCATACAATTTCAAATTTTCCACATTTACAATTGAATAAATCTGCATGTAATATGGTAAGTCTAATTAGAAAGCATTTGTGCCAATTTTTTCTATTATCCAAAAAGGACCATATTGAATTGGTTCCAAATTTTTACCTTCACCCGTCAGTCTTTCCTTACTAATGTGAAGCCATACCATATCACCTAAAACAAATTGGTGATTAATACAATTTTTTTCATGCCTAGCTTTATACTTGGCTTGACTTTTCTCCAATTGAGTACGAACAGTTTGATGAATGAACTGTATTTGTTTAATGAACTTCTTGGCTCGAATGGCTTCTTTTGGTTCACCAAAAACTATATCCTATCCATAGCAAACATCTAGAGGAGATTTAGGCAAGTGTCCATAACAAACTTCAAATGGAGATTTCATAGTAGAAGATTAAAGTGCTCGGTTATATGCATGTTGTATGTAACACAATTTTTCATCCCATAACTTTGGATGTTTATTGCTATAACCTCTAAGCAAATGTACCACACTGTGGTTCACAACCTCTATTTGTCCATCAGTTTGTGGATGAAATGCATTGCTCTTTTTTAATTTAGTGTCCATTAGTCCTCACAAAGTTGACCAAAACTCCCCAATAAATCAAGAATCTTGATCAGAAATAATTGAAATAGGAAAATCAAAATGAACCCATACATGTTCAAAGAAAAAGTGTGTAGTACCTTTGCCAGTAATCTGCTTAGTGCAAGGAATCAAAACACACATTTTGCTAAATCTATCCATAACCACATATAAATATTCATGTTTTCTTTGTGTCATAGGCAACCCCCCCCCACAAAATCCATGGAGATACTTTCCTAGGGGCGAGTAGGAACAAGTAGAGGAGTGTAAAGTCCTAATTTCCTATTGCTAGGTTTATTTGTGGCACAAAGAGTACATCCCTTTATATATTTAGCAACATTTTGCTGCATATAAGGCCAATAAAAATACATCTTCAAATGTGCAACCATTTTAGCAACTCCAAAATGACCAAAAATAAGAGAAGTATGTGCTTCTCTAATCATGTGCACCCTCTCATTTTGAGGAATACATAGTTTACCCAAATGATACAAAAGATCATTGTGTACATGATAGTCCAATTCTTCTATTTGTCTACTACTCATCAAGTCTTTATAAACATCTTGAAAATCAAGATCATTCACATATTTTTATTTATAACTTTTATGAGACAAAGAACCATGTTGTAAAAGAATAGATGCAACAACCATAGGAGGCCTAGATAGCATATCTGCAACCTTATTTTGAATTCCTTTTTTATACTTGATCACAAGATGAAATTGTTGTAAGAACCCCATCCAATGAAAATGTATAGATTATTGTAGCTTAGTTTGTGATTGGAGATACTGTAAGGGCTGATGATCTGTATGTATTATTGTTTCTTTGCCCATTAAGTAATGTTTCCATTTTTTAACACTTTGAACCAATGCATACAATTCCTTATCATAAGATAGATATTTTCTTACTACACTTGTAAAGGTTTCAGAATGATAACAAATTGGTTTCTTGCCTTGCATTAAAATAGCTCCCATATCATACTCACTTGAATCTGTCTCAATCTCAAATGGTTGTTGTATATCAGGAAGTGTCAAGACCGAAGCAGTACTTATCTTTTCTTTCAAAGTGTTAGAGGCTTTTTGATGTTTTCCTCCCCACTGAAAGACCTATTTCACACTTGTCAAAGAATGCAAAGGTGATACAGTATGTGAAAATTGAGCAATAAACTTCCTCCAAAACTATACTACACTAAGAAAACTCCTAACCTCAATTGTGTTAGTGGGTGTAGGCCAATTAACAATGACTGCCACTTTTGCAGGATCAATTTTCAATTCACCATGTCCTACGAAGTAACCTGAGTATATCAGAGAGGTCTTGCCAAATTCACATTTTGACATTTTCAGAGAATTTTTTTCCCTTCGTAATGCATCCATGAATTTCTTAATGTGGATCACATGCTCTTCCCATGACTTGTTGAAAATTAATATATAATCTAAGTAAACTATAACAAAATCATCAAGGAACTGTCTAAAAACATCATTCATCAATCTCATAAATGTAACCGGGGCATTACACAACCCGAAAGGCATAACAAGCCATTCAAACAATCCCTATTTTGTCTTAAAGGTAGTTTTCTAGACATCACCTTCATTTATTCTTACTTTATGATATCCACTTCTCAAATCTAGCTTATTGAAATAAATAGCATGCTTTAATTGATCCAATAAATCATCAATATGAGGAGGAGGGTAATGATTCTTAATAGTAATTTTGTTTAAAGCATGAAAATCAACACACATTCACCAAGTGCCATCTTTCTTTGGCACCAAAATAATTGGCAAACCAACAGGAGATGAACTTGGATGAATAACACCTCTATCCAATAGATCAATTACCTATTTTTTGATTTCTTCATTTTCCACCACTGATAACCTGTACATGTCAATGTTAGGGAGAGGAGAATATTGCAATAGCTGAATTTCATGTTGAACTCCCCTTTTAGGGGGTAAGCCCTTAGGATCCTGAAATACATCACCATAAGTAGAAATGATTTCAACCAATTCATTCTTGTGTTTAGGATCACACTTTTCCAAAGCTTGAGAATATTATTTTTCCTTAGACTTAATCAACATGAGACAAAAAGTCTTGCTTGAATTAACTAGTCTTTTCATTTGCCCTGCTATAACCAAGGAAAGACTTGTTGTAATGTGACATGCTCTAACTATATATTCAATGCCATCCTTAACAAGAAATTACATATTCTCCTCTTTATAGAAGATTTCTTTTCTATCATAAAGATATGGGATTCCCAAAATAATCCCACATATGTCCAATGGAACAACATCCAACTCAACCTCATCTATGAACTTGGATGTTATGGCAAACATTAGCCTACAAGTTTGTGAGACTTGTAGCTTCACATTATCACACACCCAACCTAGTGGATAAGGCTTCAGATGGGGATTGGTTTGTAAGCCTAGCTTTTTAACAACCTCTTCAAAAATTAAATTTTCTTGTGGACCACTATCAAATAGAGTGTCAATCTTAGTATTCTTTGAAACAACTCTAATGTGGAACAATTCATTTATTTTCTAATCAACATGCACAAAATTATATCTATAAGAAGATGCATCATTTGATGACTTAGTGCTAGAAACTGAAAGAGAAAAATCATTATGTAACCCCATAGTTGTGATCTTAGTTTCATCACCTGAATCTGATCTTAAGTCCTGAACCATAGCATTAGCCTTCTCTTCTTTCTTTTGAAACCTTTTAGGCCTTAACTCAGGATGTAGTTTCCAACACTTAGACTCATCATGATTTTTCTTACAATGATTACAAATTGGTTTTCCTTCTTCTTTTTCAATAGTAAAAGTGGATTTTTGTTTACCCTTTCCTGATGAACTTTCCCCTTTGGATTGCTTAACATTAGATTGCTTACTTTTAGGAAAATATTATTTTGATTATTTTCCTTTAGCCTCTAAATGAGTGGTTTGAACACATACTACATCTAAATTAGTGGGATTGAACATAAGAATCATATGTCTTAAGTAACTATGCAACCCACCTATATATTTTAGAAGTGTTTCTTGTGTGTATAGAGGAACATTCAAAAGTAGAGATTTTTTCCTAAAATCTTGTGTAAAATCTTAAACACTTTGGCCTTTTCCTTCTCTAAAAATTTTCCAATCCATCATGGCTTGTTGCATATAACCTAAAGGATAGAATTGATTTTTGAGTTCTTCAATAAATTCATTCCAAGTAGAAATCGAGTTACCTTTTTAAAGCTTGGCTTCCTTCAACTTACTCTCCCACCAGATGAGAGTTGTGCCTCCCACATGAAGAGTAGCCAAATGAATTTTTGACTCATCCCCTAAAATCTTTTGGACCCTACAATAAACTTCAATCTGCTTGACCTAATTATCCAACTTTTCAGCATTAACTTTGCCATTAAACATTGGTAATTCAAACTTAATATCCAATTTTAGTGAAAGGAGAGATTCCACAGTTTTTTTACCATCATCTGATGGAGAAGGTTTTTTATTTTCTTTACCTTTTGATTCTCATGAATCACCTTCTTTTTCATTCTCAGATTTCCTTTATTTGTCATGGTATAGTTCCCCAACCATGCTTCTCATGTCCATGAAAGCTCAGCAGAAAGCTTGTTCGGATTCCATCTCTTCTTCAGCCATTCTTGAAGCACACCTTGAACCAATATCTAGATTATACTCAATGAGTTTTCCTTCACCCTTTTGGGATTTAGACCTTGTCAACATACATTAGTAATACTATTAAAAAATAACTGCTCTGATACCAAAAATCTGATCTGTAAACTGAAAATACAAGTGTAGTACATTCAAAAATCACTTGTTCATGTTTAAGAGATCCTTCAAATTATCATTTTTTTGTGTATAATTTTTCATAAAGAAATTAAAATCAAAATTAAAATGAATATTAGAATACAATATTAATCAGAGAAAATGAAAGATATCACCAACAAATTGATAATGGAGTTTGGCTTCAATAGCCTATGTCTCTGGGTCTATTCACAGTGAGGACCATTCTCATTAATTTTGTGCAACAAATGGCTTCCAAAATCTTTACAAGTCTTCAATTCACCTTCTCTAATCTCTATTTTCTTGTAACTATATTTCTCAGACTTGAAAACAAAGGCCTAAGGCTATATAAAGCAAAAACAAGGCTCTAATCTTCTTACTTCTCTTTACACAGTCAGATTTTCATGTCCATACAAGTAAAAATTACTCCCTTTTATAACACTTCAACCACCATGGCTAAAGTGGTCAAGGCCTTATCCTTTTAGGCACCAAGTCTCAAGTTCAAAACTATCTTCCTCCATTCTAGGTTCTTAGGGATGTGGGCAAGGGCATCCTTCCTCCATGAGCGTGCTTTGACCAAGGAATTACTCCCACATTTGCTAGGAAAAGGTTGTTTTAATGCTTAAAATAGCAAGTTTTTTGAAGTTTTTGTGGAGAGTTTATCTTCTGCTAACTTAGCTAGACCCAAAGCATCCATCATATTTTCAGGTCGAAACATTTTTACCTCCGAGCAGATCGGCTCTCTAAGGCCACTAACAAAGCAACTTTTGAAGAAGTCATCTGACAACCCTTCAATGTGATTAGCGAGTTTTTCAAATTCAAGCTAATATTCACAAATAGTACCTATTTTATGGAGTTTGGTGAGAGTACCTATGAAATCCTTGAATGCTGAGGGACTAAACCTACCCAAAATTAAGGATGCAAAAGTTGACCAATTGGGTTCATCATTGGTCTTGAGATACCAACGGTACCACTGAAGTGCTTCTTGTTCCAAATGAAAGGAAGCAATTGGGCCTTTATTTTCAGAATAAGTATTATCGAGGTTGAAGAATTGTTTAGCTCGATATATCCATCCTATAGGATCTATATCATTGAACCATGGAAAGTCTAGCTTAGGTCCATGAGAGAAGTTGGAAGTAAAGGAGTGACGGTCTGAAGAAGACTCCTCTTTCAGCATTCAGTTGAGCAAGATGCTATTATGTTGATTCAAGCCATGCATCATGTCAGTTAACTTTGTAACCTGAGATTTCAATGTGGCGATCTCTTCCTCCATGATTTTTGTGCCTGCACGAGTGGTGACCATGACCAGTTGTGAATAGCTGGGGATCAACAAAAAAAATTAGACTTTTTTTTTGGGTTTAGCGGCTATTTTAGGAATGGATTGTCTGCAACTATGTGGTTCAAAAAATCATCAACTATGGATATGCTATTGTTTGCTCTCTAAACCTGATCAGTTGGATATGGACCCCAGGTTTGTTTGGCTGCCTAAAGGATTTTTAAATTCTCTCTAGACACCAAAGCTATCTAAGCGAGTACCACTCTCCAGAGATTTTTGGCTGTGGGTTTACCCCTTAACGATAGCTTTTGGTTTACCTCACGGGTGGGATCTAGTCAATCAGGGTGGGGTCATTACCCTTTTCACTGGCAGGTCCTCTCAATGGGCCAGCTACTTCGGGGTTCTTGTGGTACTCCTCACAATGAGTTTTAGCGCTTATGCCCAAGCACTTCCCATAGTTAAGTAGATAGGTATTTACCCAATCTGAAATGATGGAACCTGCAATGAAAAATTTCTTGCCATAAAATGGCGCAGTTCCTGGAAAGCCCTGCTTTGAAAAAAAAATTTCTCCAAATCTACCCATAAAGCCAAGAAAGTGCTTTGATACCAGATGTGATGAACCTCCCACAGTAATTTACCTCTTACAACATATTTAATCAAAATATGCAAAAATAAAATAACTCTTACCAATAATAGAAACGTAGAAAGCTTATATTGATCGCAGGCCTCTTCGAGGGGGCAATCTCCTTTGAGCAAGCTCAATACAATGAATTCATGGATGCCTTTATTCAGCCTCAACACTTACTTATATACTAACTCTATTCTAACAACTACTACTTCCCTTGTATGTGGGATAATTCAAATAAGCTCTAAGGGATGACTTACAAAGCATATGCATCCATAGCAATTAAACACGGGTTCCTAACAGTTTTCAAATGGAAAGGATTTGGGCACCAGCTTTGGCCACCACCTAGCTTAGTCAATGCCTAGAAAGGAGGGATGCATATTTTAGTGTTTGTGGCATGGAGGTTTGGCACCTATTTCCATTTGAAAATGTCAAATATCATGTGCATAAAATAAAACACCTAACAAAATTTATTTTACCCCCTATTTATTTGCCATGAGTCAAATGGAGATTGGTCCACTTGGCATTTATCAACTATGCCACATCACTTTTGACACCCCTGTCACATGATTTCTTCAACTGGCTATATCTTGAGCATTCAAACTCCATTTTTTGAACTATGAAAAGTGATATAAAGCTCTTGATGAGTACTACAATGTGCAAATGATTTGAACTAAATTTGAAGACTTTGAAAAATAGAAAGGTACATGGATCCACTTAGATCATACTTGGGAGAGTATAATACAATATAAAATAGTGTAATTTAAATAAATATCCATTATGGACACTTTTTATCAATATATTCAACATCAGGTCCTTATTAGGTTCTAAGAGGGTTTAAACTTGTTTCCACTCTTAACGATCATTCATAAAGCATATTCCATCAATCTAAAAACTAATTCCTATAATTTTGAGATAAGAAACTTAGAAATATACCTTGAAATTTTTAGGTCCCATGTAAAGGTATAAATATAAAATTAGGACAACAAAATCCTTCTCAAGTTGATAATCCTTCATTATGTGGACTCTAGAGACCTAAAAACTAATTTTCATGCCTTATCCTTCAAACTTTGACCTAAACATGCATGAATTTTTAAAAAAAAAAAATACCTCACCTTTAAAAACAATTAAATGATCTCAAAAACCATGAAATCTAATCATGACCCCCCCGCTCTCTCTCTCTCTCTCTCTCTCTCTCTCTCTCTCTCTCTGCTCTTCTATACTTTTACTTGCATACCACATTAGGCCTTAAAACTGACCTTCATGCCTCTTTCCATGAAATATCCACTTTAATAAAATAATAAAACAACCTATCTCATTATTAAACATTGACATATATCCTTATCATGCCTTATCAATAGATCATAATACCTTATTAGGCCTAGCAGGGTTTAGTAGTGGTCTAGATGCAAACTTGGTCTGAAGTTCTTACCCCTATAGGGTCACCCTAAGACTCTCATGAATTCTAAAATTCCTCATATTAATGATAAAGAAACATCATAAAACTGCTCATGCTTATGTGCAGTCATCTCACCAAGACACCATGCTCATACCTTATCATAAGGTCTCTTCTTTTCATGACTAGGCTTAAGCTACTTAAGCACTTGAACTCAAAGACCTACTACCTATGCATTTGTCAATAATGGAAGAAAGACAAAAACATTCACAACCACTATAATATTATATCTCACAGTAAATAACATCAATGCTCATAATTTTGTCACAACACACACTGCAACTAGTCTTGCTCACAACAACACTCTTTACAGAGCTACTTGTCATCATATCTTCAAAATAACCTTTAATCATAACACTAAAAACTTCAATGTGACTTAAAAATTGACATCAACCTTGACATCAATGAACATAAAAGACATTAATTGCCTTCAAATTATCTCTTGACCACACTCTTCTCAATGCATATTGTCTCATCACATATTATCAATTAGGCTTACCCTTCCATGATCTATAATTTCCATGCTCACACCACACATGATAATTCTCATCAAATCAAAACTATTATATCACATACTACCATGTAACCTTAGTCACCTTTGACATCAATAATAACACTCTCAATAGAGGAGTAGGGATTATTTTAATACCATGTGAAGGTATTCCTATCCCCCTATATTTGAATATTAATTTTGACTATACTAATAATATGGAAAAATATGAATTCCTAATCATAGGTCTCCAAATAGATTTGGATCTAAGAGTTAAATTTCTTCATATTTTTGGTGACTCCAAATTAGTAGTCAACTAAGTAATAGGTATATATTAGTGTAATAATAGCATCCTTTAGATGTATAAGATGTTACTAGAGTAGTTGTTGGCTACCCTTAATTATTACATCATCTAGACCACTCCTCGATCAACCAATAATTTTACTAACACCATGGCTTCTTTGGCCTCATTTATCCCATCCTCTTCCTAGGAGTCTAAGTTATTTATCTTTATTCATAAGATCAATCATCCTTCTTACATCAAGATTGATCTTCCTTATGCCCATACTATATAGGAAAACCATGTGGATCTATGGTACACTCATATTTGATTACCTATTTGAAGGTATTGTTCCTTCATATCTATCCAAAAATGTTAAGGATGATTTTTAATAGTGAAATTCTTGGTACATAATACTAGGGGGTGTTATTTCTAATTAGGGATTTGATGGTATTCTCTTTCATTGTATATAAAATTATAAATAAAGTCTTGTGATCAAATAAAATCATGATGGAGTCTGTGGTGGCTATTTTAGTGGTTTAACTATCACCAATAAAATTGTACAATTAGGATATTATTGGCCCACTTTGAATTGAGACTATTGTGAATATATCAACAAATACATGAAGTGTCAACAACACACTAATTTATCCCATATCCCTAGTCATGAATTATAAGTATCCAAGGATTTTTGGCTATTCTCCCAATGGGCTTTAGACCTTATAGGGAAGATTAATCCCAAATCCTCCTAGTGACATAGCTTTATCATTACCACTCCTAAGTATTTTACTAAGTATGTAGAATATATTTCCCTTATTTCAACCAAGGTAGATAAGATTGCTTATTTCATTAATCATCACATCATATGTCATTTTGTTATCCTTCATAAAATCATAACAGATAATGGGAAATCATTTAAAAATAAGCAAGTTTGAAAGCTTTGTGATTCCTTTGGCATTAACTTGAGTTTCTTATAACCTTATTATCTACAAGCTAATTGATAAACCAAATCATAAAATAAAACCTTTGTAATGATGTTAACCAAAATAGTTAATAAGACTAGAAAATATTGGCATATTTGCATACCTTTTGCTTTGTGGTCTTATCAAACTAGTATTTGAACACCTAAAAGGGCTACCCCTTTTTCTTTGCTATAGATTACTGAATCAGTTCTCCCCATTGAAGTCTAGATTCCTTACCTTAAAATATATCTAAATGATATCATTTCTAAATAGGATTATCATCAAGATCGATTAGCATAACTATAAATTTTAGATGAGCATCGAGCTACAACCCTCAATCACCTTCATGTATATCAAGAATGAATAAAACATGCATATACTCAACATTTAAAGGATCAATAATTTAATATTGGTGACTTTGTCCTCAAATAAAATCAATATGTCATAGATATGGAATGAAGTAAATGGGTAAATTTTTCTCCCAATTGACTTGGACCCTATGTTATCACTAATAAGTATGGATCTAGGGCATATCATTTGGCCTCCCTTGATGAAAAAATGGAATGTGATCCTCTTAATTATTTTCATCTACATCCTTAATACTATTAATAATCTTATTACAAACTCTAGTCAGCATAAATTCTCTTAAAATATTATCTCCTATTTTTAACATACCTCATAATGATCAAGAATCATGTGGATTTTTGGAATTATACCATTTCTATCCTTAAGCATGAACACCCCATAACTATTCATAGCATGTTCTCAGGTAATGGATCCATTTGAAATAGAGTGGAGTCCCAAATCATTATCTCTTAATAATACATCACCCTAAAATCTTGTTCAAAGGGAACATTGCATGGCCTTGTTTCCTGGCTTATGAAATGTCTTAAATTTTAATCCATAACAAAAAATGTTTAGGATATCAAAATTAAGAAAAGATTAAAATATAGACCAATCCATTGAAGGGTAGATTTTTTCAAAGTCAAGTAAAATGAAAAGTTGCAGACTGATCCCTTGAAGGAAAGATGATAAGATACATATATATAAATAAATAGACCATTCTATTGAAGGATGGCTATGTGCTTATGATTTAGGAAACTTCTTGCATTGATCAATTTCCTATTAAAAATCAAATCATGTAAAATTATATGAAATCAAAATTATATCCCATGAAAGCTTTCTTACATTAATAAGCTTTCATTTGAAAGACTTCCCACATTAATCAATGAACATTTATCCTTGGGTTAGCTTAAGGTTAAAAATCCTATAAACATTAAAAAACATGGGTATTTTTAGAGAATTAAGTGTTCCCCCATTCCTATAATCCCCTTAAAACCAAGGATTTATGAATTTGGCTAATAAAATATTGTTAAGGATTTTTATTAGCATTGGATAAAAGGGTGTATATTTAAAAGCAACAAGGGGTCTAGCATTGCTTAGGGTCTCAATAAACTATAAAACATGTAACATTGATTAGTTATATAAACATTATAATCTATGAAAAATTTACATAATCCATAATTAATCATGATATAAAATCCCATCCATATAATCTAATAAGTATAATAAAAGAAATCCATATAAACACTGTACATGTAATATAACATCCATAACACAATATGAAATTCATCCATAAATCATTATAAATTATCACATGTCATTAAAAGTCCATAATCTACTTCTATATCATTTTAATCACACACATATGAATCCATAATCAATATAAAATCTAATTCACATAGTCTAAATATCATAATCCATGATAACACTACATTATCAATATAATACATGATGTAACTAAAACCAAATGATATATACATGTGATCCACATAATCCAAATCAATAATCATGTAACACAAGCTCATTTAATTAATGTGAATGAAACATATAATGTTATGACCCTAACCTATCGCATGTATTAGGATAATAATAGCTGACTTATGGCTTACATATCCCTATTTGATGTTATTTCACATTTCTCTATGCATTCATTTGGTAATTAGGTCAGCCTATAGAGTAACCATAGCCTAGATAGACTATATATAGGAGGTAGTGGGTGATTATTTTTCATCATATAGTGAATTTTTTTCTTATTGAAGCTTATGAAGGTTTCCTCCTTGAAGTGGCCTATCTATTATCATATATTTTGATATATTTCAGTCATATTTGGATCTAGTTCTACTATTCTACTTTATTATTGAAGTAATTTCATTACAAGTGGTATCAGAGATACAATTTGGGTAATCTTGTGGGCAAAACCCTAATTTTTTAAAATTTGGATATATCTAAAAATTGGTTGTGAATTTCTATGCAATTTCTTTTTGGAGATGAGAAATCATGAAATTAAAACTCCATTAAAATTTCAGCTCATTTTGATCTATTTTACAAAATTTATCACCATTTTAGGGTTTTTCATAATTTGCTCTATAGTGCACAATTCAAAGAATGTTTTTGAGTTATTTAAATTTTTGGAAACCTTAGATAAATTTTTATAGGGTATTTTATTTTTATGTTATGATTTTAGGCTGACATAAGTCCAAAATGTCTTGGTCAAAGTTGGGTCAAAAGTCCCAATCAGGGTCGACATCGTAAAGCCCTTTTATGGCAGGTCCACAAACTCAGGGCCAAGGAAAGGGTGCTAAAACTCTAGGTAAAAATACTAACAAGGAATAAATGGAGTCAAAATGGGGATGTACTGGATACTTTATACAAGGTTCTCTGACACAGATCAAAAAGTGAGCCAACTTGAGTATAGTGTGCAAGGCATTCAAAGTGACATGCAAGGTATACAATCTAATATGAAATCCATACAAGATAGTTTGGTAGATATCATGATGGTTTTGAAAAATAATTAGTCAAATCATCTAACTATCACTATTACACAACCCCACTAAGGTGGTTCTCCCAACTAGTCTACTTTGAATCCAATTAAATTTCCACAGAAGAACCTGCTACCAAAGGTGGATATGAGCAAATTTGATGGAAAAGATCCACTCAATAGGATCAACCAAATGGATAATGTTTTTGATCTACATCAGATCCCAGGTGGATAGAAGGTTACCATGGCATCCTTGTATCTTGACATTGATTAATTCATTTGGTATCGATGGTTGTGTGCTCAAAATAAAAACATGACTCTTAGTGTCACATGGTCAGTTTTTACAGAGGAGTTACAATTACACTATGGCAATAGTGTGATAGAGAATTACTTTAGCCAATTGGTAGAATTATCAAAAACTTTCTCCATCAAGGATTATATTCATCATTTTTAGAACCTCTCCTTACATGTAGAGACAATTTTTGAGAACTTTAATGACCTATTTTTGGGTAGACTCAAGGACCACATTCAACATAAGGTATGCATGTTTAATCCACTGAAGATTATTTATTCTATTATCATGGCACGTAGAGCTAAGGAAAAATTCATGGCCAATAATAAGTAGCAATTCACTCACTTCAAAGATCTTAGCATATCGACACCAACATTTCCTCCACCTACCAGATTGACCCCTCAACAAATTGAAGAGAAGCATGTAAAAGGATTATGTTTTAGTTGTGACAGCAAGTGGAGCAAAGGACATAGATGTGCTGAGAAGAATTTATTCTACATTGAGGGATCCAATGAAGATGAATAAGAAGATGATGATTCCAATGATGATGAGGAAGTGATAGACGAGGTACCTAAAGATTCCCAACCTACAATCTCTTGTCATGTACTTGTAGGTATTATCACTCCACAAACTCTTAAGGTGATGGGTTTCCTCAAGAAATAGAAGGTGATAGTGTTGATTGATTTAGGGAGCATACATAACTTCATAAACCATAAGTTGGCCACTCGATTGAACTATTTCATCTATCTAGCACTAAAATTTTAGGTCATGATTATAGATGGTGGCACAATTAATTATTCAGGCAAATGCCATAGTATTAAGCTTGCTATGGGTGAGTACAATCTTGATTCTCCTATGTTTTTTATTCCCATAGGTAGCATAGACATTATTTTTGGATTCTAATGGCTCAAAAATTTGGGTACCATTGAGATGAACTTATAGGAACTATTCATGCACTTTCATTTTAAAGGTAGCAAAATTGAACCATGTGGATTACAAGCAAAATATCCACAATTGATTAGTTTACATCAAATGACCAAGATGCTAAAAAAGAGGGTAGAGGGAATTATTGCATGATTATGTTCCATATAATTTTAACCCACACAAGCATCTACACATCTTAATCTACAAATGATTCTTGATGACCACCCATCTATTTTTGGGGCCATGACAAAAGGACTAGCACCAAAAAGAGAACATGATCATGCCATTCAACTACTTCTAGGGAGTCAACTATTAAATATCATACCATATAGATATCCATATACATAGAAGAGTGAAATAAAAAGATGGTCCATGAGATGCTAGAGGCAGGGATCATCAAGCACAGCTAAAGTGCATATTCATCTCCAATGGTCATGGTGTGGAAGAAGGATGACACATGGAGGATGTACCTAGATTATAGGGAACTCAACAAGTACACGATCAAAGATAAGTTTCCTATTCTAGTAATTAATGATTTACTTGATGAGTTTCATGGTGCTAATTATTTCACAAAACTAGATCTTTGCTTTGGGTACCATCAAATTAGAATCAAGGATGAAGATGTTCATAAAATTGCTTTTAGAACACATAAGGGCCATTATGAGTTTTTGGTAATACCCTTTGGTCTTAAAAATTCACCTTCTAATTTTTAGAGCTTGATAAACACTATTTTTATGCCTTTTTTAAGGAAGTTTGTGCTGGTTGTCTTTGACAACATATTGATTTATAGTCAGACATGGGAAGCACATCTACAACATGTGAAACAGGGGTTGATAGTTTTGGAGAAGCATTAGTTTTATGTGAAGCCATCCAAATGTGCTTTTGTATTACATGAAGTAGAGTACCTAGGTCACATTGTTTCCCATGAAGGTGTCAAATTTGATCCCCAAAAGATCAAAGCTATGATGGAATGGCCCATGAAAAAAACTCTCAAAAACCTCTGAGGGTTCCTAGGACTAACAGGTTACTATCGAAGATTTGTGAAAGGTTATGGAAGCATAACAGCTCCACTCACTACATTTCTAAAGAAGGATGCCTTTCATTGGATTGATGCCACCACCAAAGCATTTGAGAAACTAAAAGTATCTATGTGTACCACCCCATTTTTGGCTACTCCAGACTTCTCAAAGACATTCACTATTGAATGAGATGCTTCTCGATCTAGGTTGGGAGTAGTACTAATGAAGGAAAGAAGACCCATTGCATTTGAGAGTCATCAATTCAAAGGTAAGAATATACAAAAACTTGTTTATGAGAAAGAAATTATGGCTATTATTCATGCATTTAAACAATGAAGGCCCTATCTGATGGGTAGACACTTTAAGGTGAAAATGAATCATGATAGTCTCAAACACTTTTTGGAGAAAAGATTATCATCTAAGGAATAATAAAAGTGGGTAGCCAAAATGTTGGTTTATTATTTTGAAATCATCTACAATAAAGGTAAAGATAATGTAGTAGCAAATGCACTATCTAGATGGGATACATCCATAAGAGCATTACTTTGTGCAATGTCCATGTTACAAGCAAATTGGGTGGATGAAGCTAGGTTAGAATGGGAGCAAGACAAGGATACATAGGTTCTATGTTAGAATCTCCAGCAAGGTACATTAGCCTATAAAAAATTTTAATGGAAAGGTAATGTCTTATGGTATAAGAGTAGGTTATACTTATGCAAAGATTCAGAGCTTAATCATAAGATTCTTGCGGAGTTGCATCCATCTCCAATTGGGAGACACTCTGGGTTCTTGAAAACTTATCATAGAATTAAGAAAGAATTAGTTTGGGAAGTACTCAAGGGATATGTACAAAATTTTGTGGTAGAATGCTTGATATCCCAATAGAATAAAGGTGAGACAATTAAGACCCTAGGTCTGTTACAACCATTAGCAATTCCTAGTCAAAGGTGGGAGGAGGTTTCCATGGATTTCATCATAGGGTTGCCTTGTTTTGAAGGTAAGAATGCTATCTTGGTCATTTTGGATAGGCTTACAAAATATACCCATTTTTGTGCTCTCTCACACCCATTTTTAGGAAATACAATAACAACTATTTTTTTAGAGGTAGTTCTAAAATTACATGGAACCCCAAAAATAATTGTAAGTGATCATGATCCTATTTTCACTAGTAATTTTTAGATTGAACTATTTTCCTATTTGGGTACAAATGTTTAGAGGGGTATCACCATTGTTTTGTATTAGATAAACATGAATATTGGGTTAAATGGCTGCCACTTTCAGAATGGTGGTATAACACATCTTTCCATACCTCTTCTAAAATGTCTCCATTTATATCACTATAAGGTTACCATCCACCTTCCATCACTTCTTCATTAAAGGTGAAAACCAAGGTTGGAGATGTGGAGGAGCACATTCAACATCAACAAGAGGTTTTGGCTAGTTTGAGAGAGAATTTAGCCTTGGTACAAAATAGGATGAAGCAATAAGTAGATCAACATCATCGTGAGTGAAATTTTGAGGTGGGTGACTGGGTATTTATATGTTTGTAGCCTTATAAGTAGATGTCCTTGAAGTAATAGAAAAAGGAGACCAAACTTGATCCTAAGTATTATGGCCATTATCAGGTTCTGTGAAAAATTGGAAGTGTGGCTTACAAGCTTGAGTTACCTCATTCATCTTGCATACACCTAATATTTCATGTTTCCTATTTTAAGAAGGTCATTAGATAGAAATTTTCAGCCTAGATAGAGCTCCTAGAACTAGATGAAGAAGGACATGTCATTTTGGAACCAGAGAAGATCCTCCAAACACATACTAAGAGGTTGAGAACTAGAGAGATTAAGGAATATCTAATCAAGTGGAAGAACCTCAGTAGTGAAGATACAACTTGGGAAGGTGAAGATTTTATGAAATAACATCTAGAGTTGTAAAATATTGAGGACAATGTTGGTTTAAAGGGGAAGGGCATGCTACACCCCTAACCTATCACATGTATTAAGATAGGAATAGCTAACTTGTGGCTTACTTATCCCTCTCTAATGTTATTTCACATTTCTCTATGCATTAATTTGGTTAGTAGGTCATCCTATGGAGTAACCATGGCCTAGATAGACTATATATAGGAGGTAGTGGGTAATTATTTATCATCATATAGTGAATTCTACTCTTATTGAATCTTGTGGAGGTTTCCCCCTCGAAGTGGCTTGTCTATTATCATATATTCTAATATATTTCATTCACATTTGGATCTATTTCTACTATTCTACTTTATTATTGAACTAATTTCATTACATATAATGATTAATATATATCCATAGATCAAATATACATCATAAATCATCATAATGTGTAATATATACAAAAAGCTAATCCATATGGTAGCTATATACATGACCACTGAGTGAATTAGATATATCTCAAGTAGATATCTAGCCCACCTCACCCACTCTCCCCTCCATATCCTCCTCCATCCCTCTTATCCCTTTGTAACACACTCCCCACACTAGTTATAGCCATCAATTCCCTCGTGAAGTATAACCCTACTTGACTAGGTGATTGGCATATCTAAGAATCTCTAGTAAATGGTTTTTAACAATCTAATCATAATATCATATCTCCAATACCACATCCTAATATCTATCCAAGATCATATTCCCTTGAGGCTCCATCCTCCTACCCTATCCCCCTCTTCCTATGATGGACCCTATAATTGCTCCTTATGCTACACCTTCTAGTTCCTAGAGCCTTTCATGCTACTTATAATATCTATCTTTCACTTAAAATACATCCTTATAAATTTATTACAATACATTATATCACCTATATAACTCTTTTAGTTGTGCTTATAAATGGTATCACTAAAAAACCAATCCATAGTACTTTTCCCTGGGCACATCCATCTTAGCCATAATATCCTTTATATCCCCATTCCCCTTCCCATCTCCTCATACAACCTTTGCATCCTCCACCTCTTACCTCTAGTGTACCATCCTTTCCTCTCCCCCTTTATGCTGATCTACCCACCATAAAAATATACTTTTATTACCCCGATGTCATCTATCTCCTCTCCCTTTGGATCCTCCTCTACTAGCTTCTCCAACCCTATAACTTATGGCTCAGGGAGCTCCACCTCTGAGTCATCTCTCCTATAAACCTAAGGTGCCTCAATTACATCATATCACAACCTAAAATTCCACTATTAATTCTCAAATTGAAATAGATCCACATGTTCTAGGAATCTCCCTCACAAACATCTAACTCTCTACCCCACCACCATCTCCATCCCCATATCTAGCCATGAAAAGAATCTTACGTAAGGTCTCTATATAACCTCATCCTAGTCTAGCTCACATAGTAAATATATATAAAAATCTAAGTCACAATATCTCCCATTTCCATGTGGATGGGTAAAGTCATCCATCTACCTCAAAAAAATGACACTAAAAGAAAACCTATGCTAGCCCACCCATGGAATCCATAGTGGCTATACTCAAATGTGAATATATTACCAACATTAGAGCACATAAGGAATATTGAGTCCATATTTTCACTATTTCTACCATCCCCAAAACTCCCTATATATCTATGATAATAAGGTTGGTGCTCATATAAATACTATTTAATTTTCCCACATATCTACCAACACCCCTATCAAGATCTATGTGAATCACCTTGCACCTATGTTTGGTAACACATAGCTAGAGATGGCTAGCATCTTCATCATCATGGCTAGTCTCATATCCTAGCATCAATTTTACAAAGCCTCAAAACTAACCCCTCTTACTATGAAATTAATGTCTATGGTATCTCCCTATATAACCATGTCAACACATTTACCCATCCTCTCTCATATATTTGGATGATCTTTGTGCCCTGTTTGGGTATCCATAGTATCTTTTAGATGTCATATATGGTCACTATCATCCCCCTATAAAAAAAATTCCCTATATTTGGATCCCATTGCTACACCAATGCCACTAGTAGACTTTAATCTTAGTGTACCCAATGATAGTGGTATAATCCTCCTAAGCTGACAGCCTTGAGATGCTCCTAGTTTATATCTCCCATAACCTCTCACAACTATTTTAGTAAATGTGGCACTTAATATTGCATCATTATTAATACACATGAATACAATCCCATATTCCCCCTAGGTTAATTTATTTGTGTAACAAATTATCATATCTTTTTAGTTTTGTTTAAACCTTAGGAATAAAAATTGACCCTTACTTGATTGATCATGATTGGTTTATGTATCAATTTCAAGCATATGATCAATTTTGATCAATAACCAATTAGTGGATGATATCTAAGGAGTTAGTATTAATCATTTTAGGATCGATGTTAATTCTTGTAAAACCCTAATTATCTTAAACCCTACCCTAACCTAGCTCAAATTTCAAAACATTCAAAATTCATAAAAAACACTAAAAATAAGTTACCCTTATCTCATCATGAGATCATCATCATTATTGTCCACTCCCACTAGCCTCTATTATTTATATCTCATTCAATCCACTGATAGGTGTCAAATATTTTAGCTCTTTCTCAACTAATTCAATATCATTTATAAAATGAGTGCCAAAATCATATGGTGGCCTATTTATATCCCTTTTGGATCAACAACAATTATTTCATTATTGATATGAATTATTTCCTAATCAACATCAGTCTTTTGATCGATGGTGATTTGGTCCATTTAAGGCTCCTTAACACTACTTACAAATCTCTTACATCGTTACAAACCTATTCTAAGGTAATTTAAGTAATCCTTTGTCACAACTATCCTATCCTTTGTTGCCCAACATGAATGGATTGTGGGCATATACCCCCTAATGGTCTCATATCCTTTGAGAGGTCTACACTCATTTCAGTGTCTATCCCCCATGGATCATGAAAAATGTACCTCATCTTAAGATCACTATGTCCCTAGGTAGTGAACATTTACCAAGCACATTTGATGCTTTGGTCATCCCATCCTATCCTTTACCCTCTTTACTGCCTTTGATACAAACCACATTTTCTTATTTGTATTAATCCATTACTTTTTCCCCTTGAGGCATTCCTATTTAGGATATCCTATATCTTGTTAGTATAACATTACACTTCATGCCTATCCTTGCATCTTCAACAATCATTTTCTATTTACCCTATCCATTACAATTTCATTTTTAAACATATCTCTATCTCTTTATCATTTACTAACTCTCAATTTAAAGGTCAATATCCCCAAACATTAAAACCTAGGGCATTAGACCCATCTTAGTTTTTGTCTTATAGGAGGTTATCACAAACCACTCAATAAATAGGGGTAAATATAGACACTTTAAATTTACATTGTTTTATTATTAATAAATGTGTATTACCCCTTTTTTTAAAATTATACATTGGTTAATATATTTTTATTTTTTACCATCTAATGTTGTGTAAATAATCTAATTAATTACCATTTTTCCTAAAAAAATAGTTTACTATCCCTAAATCCTAGTTAAATCTCTCTAAGCCTATTCACCGTAAGTTGTTTTAGCCTTCCTAACAACCTTCCTATACTTGAGTCACATTAAAACCAATTTGAACTAAGTTTTTATCTAAGATCTTGAGCTTTTGGAACCAACAACTCAAACTCAAAAAATATTTGTAACTTTCCCCATGATCATCATTAATCTTATTAGGATTGATATCAATTTATTTCCAAGCCTACTTCTCATTATGGATCATAATTTTTGTACACCATACCACTAAAAAAATTATTTGAGATCACTATAAAAGAACACCATCATAGTTATGATCTACCCCCACTCTATCCAAATCCAACCACATCCTTGTCAATAAGGTATTCTTCTACAACATAATAAGCTTTTGCATAGGCAAGTATCCTGTGTATTTTATTGGTTTCAAATTAATGTATTATTTTTTTATTCTATTTTATATTTAAGTATGTTTACATAAATTAGTGACCAGTTTAAGAACCTTTTAGGATCTATTAAATCCCTTCTTAGGCCTCATCCTAAGTCTTTTAGCATCCACAATAAATATCGATCAAGTTTTTTTATAGATTGACATTGATTACCTAATTAATATCTATTTTGAGACAATAAACATTGATCCCTATGTTTTTGTTTATCTATATAACTTGAGACTATATTAACAATCTTAAATATTTGAATTTACTATTTTTAAGTCCTAAAATCATGCATTACTATCTCTAGATGACCTTTCCTAGTGTCATACATGATGTGGTCTCATTTCATGACTTAGCCATAGTTTGTCATCCATTATTCACTGATAAAAGTGGCATCTCTTTTGAGTTAGGACTTTGCATAATCATCTTTTCCCCAAATATATAATCAATCATCGATAAACTAGAATCAATCCAAGAATAAGAGGACTTAGCCATAGCATATTAGAATGAACATTTTGATAATTTATATGTAGTAGATTGATTTGATTCATTTTAGTTTCATAATATTATTACATGTTTATTTTAATTTATCTTACTATATTATCCACTTGATTACATAAATAGTGGACTAACATCCCTCAAAGTAAGTGTACCACTTTTTGTAATTGGTATTATATCAAGTAATCCACCCAAATCTATTATTAATCAATCTTGTCAAGTTGTTTTTGTTGTACATGTAGTCCTTCCTAGATAAAAAGGATCTCCCACCTCACTAGATCAATGGTACACACCCCTATCACATGTATTTTCTTTCAAAACCCTATATGATTATTATTTTTAGTAAGCTATTTTTATTAATAAAATAAACCAAAATATACTAAAACACCCATATATCCCATTGTGTTTAATGAAGAAAAAATGAGAGTGTGTATAAAAATCATAAGGAAATAACTACACAACATGCATTATTTAGGGACACAATAAAAGTCCCAATTATATTTGAGGTATCTTTTGAAACTATCAAACCACGTAAATCTAAACAACAACAAAACATTTTTCCCATAGGCTTCCTATTGAAATAATTTCCTAAGACAAATAACAAGGATTCAAATGATAGTTATGCCAATGTTCCCTTCTCACAAAAAAAAAGATGTATCTTAAATATAAAGTGTTATTACATTATTAAAGCCTCTTTATCTTGGATGCAAAATTAAAAATGAAATTTAAGGTAATATTCTTCCATCACTTGATGTGGCACATAAAATAGAAAGTGTTGAATCTTCTTCCCAAAAGGAAAGTGTGTTTCAATGTGAAATTATTTTTCCTACTCTTATAGTATGTCACTAATTTTCATGAAATGTATCACCTTGTAATGATAATAATATTAACTTTTGTGTTTTTCAAAAATAAATACTTGCATCTTTAGACATGGGTGTTCCTTTATCAAATATTGAAAAGTCATGTGATGAGTCTATTTTAAAGAATGATAAAGAGTCCATTATTCATATGTTCTATATGAATGGTAGTTTACAACTACTATAAAAAGCCTCAAATTATTCTTATGACATTATATATTATTATTACCATTGTATATTTGCAATAATAATTCAATAATAATATTAAATTACAAGTTTCTTCTCATGAACCTATTCTTGAGGAGAATACATTACCAGAGCAACTTATTTATAGGGATGTGTTTGAGTATCATTATCCTTCAAACTTAGTTATAAATATGTTATCCTTATTTGACGTGAAAGGGTACCTTTCTATTCATTTACAATAACATACACACTCTTTTGAACATTGGGCCCAAACTAGAATTTTTCTCTTAAATGCTTTTTATCGAAGCTTAACCCAAAGGGGGTATTGTTTGGTTTTATACTATGTAAAATGGTTCATTATAAAATTTAAAACAACTTGAAGATGTATTTATATAAAATTCTCATCATTATACCTTACCTAAATTACCATTGGAACATTTTCAAACATTATCACAAACTAAAAATGAGCTTATATAAGATTATGTCATTAAATTTAAGGATGTTTTATATTCCATACATTATACACCTTCATATTTGGAAATACAATTTATATTTAGAAACATATAATTACATAATCCATTTTATTCATTAAGAATATTATATTAGGACATGCATAAATATTTGTACTCTCTAATGAACACCCAAAATAAGTTTCCCATTCATCCATTCAAACCCACACATGGTAAAAATCTTGTTTCCAAAATAAATACAAAAGTTACAAAAAATATTGAACTACTTAAAAATACCTCTACATAACCAATCCCATATGTCATAAAACAAACAATAAAGGTATTTAATAAAATAAATTATCATTTTTACAAAGTATATCCCATAGTTAGACCATATACCACTACAAAATGAAAGCCTCTTTAGTTTGATTGGTATCAAGATAAACTATATGACATGTTACAAACTTTATTGGATAAAATAATGATTATAATCCCTCCTAATTCACATTACCCACCTTTCATATTTGAGAAGGCAAAATGACAACACTTTTTCACTTATCATGGTATTAATGGTCATTGAGAGAATGGGTGTTTTACTCTCGATAAAAAAACTTATACAATTAGTCAATTATGGAATCATTGTATATCAAAAAGACATATGTAGAAATATTCTACATACTTATATTAGAGTAACATCTAAGAATGTTGAGACATCTCATGCTAATACCTATGAGGAACATATGGTTCATCAAACTTCACAGAAGATGATTTCTAGTAGAAGTCCTTCTCCTAGTGTACTTTCTCTTAGGAATACTATCTCCCACATTGATCTTATTGAGCAATCACTTTTTCTCCAAGTCATTCATAAATAAACATAAGGAGAAGATAAAATTACATAGTATCTATGGATACCTAAATAGATACATATAAATTAACCTAATATTACTATAGATACTTCAAAGATGGCTACAGAAGCATAATCCATGGTCCCATTTACACATGATCATTAAAGTCATGATTTCTTATACTCATTTTTATTTCATTGCATACAAATATCTATTTATTTCTAATATAATACATGTATTTAAAAAATAAACATGCTTGTTACATAATTTAATAAATCCTAACATACACCATAGAAATAAATGAAAATATATTTACTATATAATGACTAGATAAATAATCCAAAATCCATTCAACACAAAATAAAACCATGTAAGTAATGTCATATATATAAGTTGATATAAATGTTTATACAAATAATCATATAAATCATATATTGGTACATATCCCCTAGGGTGTACTCCTCATCACTATCAACTTTTACAAATCTAACACCTCTCGATGTAGATGAATAATTATCAAACTATGGTCTGCATGCACATGATAGAACATGTACTGTCTCCTTGAAAGAACCTAACCATTTTACTATATCCTAGTGTTATTATCTCAAAGTATAATATATATCAATTAGTGTCTACATAATCTTAGTGAAACTCCATTGTGGTATGCATGCCTATCTATATCTACATGTAACTCCTCGCTCTCTATGGTTGCAATCTAGTATGTTTCCAAAACTCTCACAATAAGATTAAATAACAGTGCATGGGAACCATAAATGTCAATAACTATATGAATAAATCCATATTTGGTAACATCAATAGGCACATTATGAGTAAGGTCTTACATCACTTGACCCACCATCATAGACCACTCTTAGTTACCAAAAAACATTTGAAATATGATAGGAGTCAATGAAATATAAAAAAAATATATTTGTTGTTATAATCAAATAAAATTAAAAACTTAAAATTATGTTACTCACATGTAGCCCTAATGGATACCTTATTAATTGATGTTGGTTTATTAAGATCATTATTTCCTACCTAATCACCTATCTCTCTTCTGCTACCACCATGTCCTGTAATAATGGCATATAGGTGCTCAAATAAAATAGGAAATGAAAAAATCCAATAGGTTCTATCCCACCACTATACATATCCATTAATACAACCTACATCATAACCTACAGCTAGGGTAACCATTGGATATCTTTCATCACTTGTATGTAGGGTTAGATATACATCAGTAGGTGTTGGCTTATCTTATGGCCTATGACCACTTTGTTTCATTAATTCCATATATATGATTCTAAGGGAAATCCCTACTTTACCCAAACTTGTGTAAAACTCAGTCATACTAAAAAACTCATAGACATTATGAAATCGATCAACTGACCACATACTAATACAAACCCTCTATAACTCATGTCCATCCTTAGGCCATCTATTAAAAGTATTGTAAGGACACCATAAAATTTGTTCTAGATCTATAATGTCTAAATTAATATGGAAATCCATCAAAATGTGAATTATACCAAGTGAAAATACATATTGCTCATCAAACATGTGGATGAGACCATTTAGGGAGGTGACCTCCAACTAACCATACCATTGTGATATGTGTATAAAAATAATATATTTAAACTCTATCAATTATGTATGTTTTCTATTTTGTAGTAACACATTGAATCTCAATCTCTCTAAGTGCATGCGTTAAAGGGTCCACTAGGAAATGGTTAGGTAGACCTTTGGTGCTTCTTAAGATTTTTGGCCCCTATACCACCACTTAAAACCAATACAAGTTATTCAAATAAATTTCCCTAGGAATTGAAACATTACTTATACGCTTCCTTAAGAATTTCACCACCCAAAAGAAAACTTAATTAAGTAAAAAAAATTTTTACCATGTTTCCTACTACATTGTCCAAGTCAACCACATTCTAGGATTTACTGCATGTGACAGAACTATGTCAACTTAACTTGATAGAATTTGAGACATAATGACTCTATTTCCTTCCTAACAAAGTTGATCAAGCCAAATGGTTTGGCTAAAATCATGTTAGGGTTTAGGGTTAACCAATGGCTATATATACCCCCTATTATTTCATTTATAATAAAGGATCAATTAATTGTGTATCGTTACTACTCACAAATCTGCTTATATAGTTAATAAGAAGTTTTATTGCTTAGGATTTTGCCTTGGAAAAAGGTTTTTGCCTTGGAAAAAGGTTTTTGCCTTGGAAAAGAATCACTTGTCTTTTGGAAGTATTGGACGAATACGACATGTATTATATCCTAGAGTTTATTTTATCCTTTTGATCCTTACAAGGACCCAAAAACTCTTACAGAGTATTATTATCCAAGGGAGAGATTGAGGCCTGACAAGTTCACTTCAATAAGGTAAGTATGTTTATATCCCTTCATATTTTGATAACTAGATGTTGTAGAGTTAATAAATATTGAAATATATCTCTCTTTACTTATATCATTTCTATGTTATATATAGATTTATCTTTGCATGTTTATTATCTTCCCCATTTATGTTGAAAGCTTTAGTGAGCACTAGATTAGCTTAAATATACATTTACTAGATTAAATTGCATAGTTTTTTTAGTAGATTATCTTGCTTAATATTGTTACAATCATAAGACCTAGCTAGCATTATCACAACATAGAATTTGGCTAAAGGCCTTGGAAACCTCTCCTTTATCATAGTGTGATAAGTGATCCATTAGTTTAGGTTTAGCAGATCCATTATTGGTTATGGCCCTGATTTAAATGTATTCCCAAGCATACTTATTAGTATATTAAATTATTTGACCTTGCATATTATTGAGTAGGATAAGTTATATAATAATCTAGTTTTTTTTTCATACATTTTGGTGAACCTGATGTGAATCTAATTCTTATAGATTTTGAATTTTTATTTATAGTAAACTAGATCAACCCTGACAACCTAGTTTAACATCATATGTGTAGGTTTTCATACTTTGTCAAATATTTCAACCTAGTTCGACTCTCTATGTATAAATTTTTCAACTCTATTGAACTTGTCGACCTAGCTCAGCTCTCTATGTGTAGGTTTTCAACTATGTCAAGTGGGTCAACTTCATTATATTTTATATATGTAGGTGATTCAACATTCTTCGTAAAAAATACTAAATCAACATGGCTGATCTTTTTCTATCTTCTAGGTTAGCTCTTACTAACTTATTCATTTAGTTTTGTTAATTATCTAAATCTCTCATCTTTGTTTCTTAGTAAAATCAATCAATTCTTCAAAATTATATTCTATGTTTGTAATTTTTTTAATTTTATTAAAATTATATACATAAATAACTAGATATAAATTATCAACCTAGTTTATTTTAGATTTTTCCATTATAAAACTAAGTTGATCTAGTTTATGTAGTTTATTTTACTCTTTTTTCCAAACTACTAATTTTCTTCTCACAATTCAACTAGATAGACATGCCTGACTACATAGGGCTTGCATGACCTAGTATAATTTATTCTTACTATTTTTCTTCCCAAAAATCAACTAAATATTATTAGGAAAAACTATGTTAGTGCTCACATTAATAGTCAACAAATATTAATATGTTTTTTAGTAAATGTGGAGATTGTTACGTGAGTACAAATCACATTAATATAAGATAATAAGTGAGTTATGATAAAATTAGTTATTAGTTATTAGATAAAATGATATGTATTTAAGGTGAGTGATTATAAGACATATAATATTTATTTGTAAATCATATTTAATAAAATTTGATTAAATTGATTAAAAAAAAATGGTTTGCTCTACACATTTGTGAGCTTTGGCTCTCTTTGAATATGGGTGATTTTTTATATTTGGTGTCAGAGTAGGAACCCTAAGGGACCTATCTACAAATTTAGTTCTTGTTTATCATAATGACTTTGGAGTGAATACTATTATATCTAAATATTTCAACCTTTGATAAGGTGGTCTAGACCTCTTCAAATTTGGATAATATAGGATTACCCCTAGACCTGTGGGTTGTCTATAATAGGGATAAACCTTTATATTATGGACTATCCCCCTTGATATATCTTTTAGTCTTACACACTATACTAGACTAATAACTATTAGGGGTGAAAAGGGAATAAGGAAACATAAATCAACATAAAATAATGAAGGTGATACACCAAAGATAAGTCCAAAAAACACACTTGTATGTGTACCAAGAAAGAAGATTGTTAAAACTGGCCTCAACTCAATGCTCTTTTAGTATAAGTGTTTTTACATGGAGTTAGATTGTTATGCATATCTAGATGTGGGTTAAAAAGAGGTCTAATATTAGACACTACTAGTCTCTCTCATACTTAAAAAACATACCTAAAATCACATACACTTCATGAGATTTTTCATAAGAGATGTTACTACTCACACAATTCATATAAGAGTAGGATGGAAGTAAGGAGAAGACATTTATAACTTGTCATCCAAATACGCTACTTGACATACTTAGGTAAGATTTGTAAATATAAAATCAACTTTATAAACTTTATTCAAAGACAAATAAAGATGTCAAACTAATAGGGCTTTTCCATACTAATTATGGATTCCTTACAACGCCAAAATGGTTTAAATATATATAGAGCATAGGAGAGGAGAGAGAATAAGTGAATTTTAAGTGTCACAATGCCAAGTGTCAAGATGTTAAAACTAACTAAAATTCAATAAAAAATAATTATATAATATTTCATTAAGTACCTTTGGATAAGTGTCCATCATAAATGTATCATTCTCATAAATTGGTGTAGAAACTTTTCAAGTCCTTCTTGAAAATGCCCTCCTCAATGAGTAACACACTAGACTATTCCAAAGTTCCAAATAATTATTTGACACATAAAACCTAAATTATAAAGGTGAAGATATGATCTATGATGGTCATCTACACCCTTCAACTGATATCCTCCCCTTTGTCATTTGGCCTTCACTTTTTGTAGTCACTTACTAGATTTCTATGCCTGTCTTGACACTAGTCAATTAAGTGACTAGTACATAGTCAAGGAGATATATTGAAGAGGTTTTATAAAACTAATTTATACCTTATTTTTCATCTAGTATATCATAGACTATAATGAAAAATTTATACCATGTTTTTCATCTCCAACGTAGACAATCATGTTGTTACTCACTATCTTATTCAGGATTGCCTATAACAAATAGATTAGTAGAGGGATTTTTGTGCAAAACCAAGGTCAAAATTTAGTATAATGAGTTATAATACATCTATATACACCTTACATATTGATTTTAATTCACCTATTTCCTCTTATACCTATAAAACATCTCAAAAATTATAAAAAATTAAGATTTTGGCCTATCTATACAAGTGCGAGTACAAAATAAATGAATGGTAGAGAGATTGGGAGAGTGATAAATAGATTAAAATCAATTAAAATTCCAATTTAACACTTTTTTATGTATCTCCATTCATAATTTTTCTATTGGGTTCATATAAGGGTTACAGGTCATTTACCTTCTTAGTGATGATTCATAAAGGTTAGATGTTTAACCTTCAAACAAATCCTAATGATTTCAAGTTTAGGACCCTAATAAATAACCCATAACTTATTTAGGCACCATGCACACCATACATACATACAAATTTATGGATAAAATCAACCATATAATCTAAATTTAATACTCATAAATTTTTATGAAAGGTTACATGGTCAGGATATTGGAGATAGTATTCATGAGGGTTTAAACTTAGTTCTAGGCCTAACAGGCCTAGACTATGTTTTGAGCATATAACCACTTATGAATGTTTATAATATATTTAAGACCTTATAAGCATTTATAAATATTAAATTCAAACCTCTAAATTTTAAAATATCATTAAAGGCTCCATAATTCATCTTCTTTCCATTAATGTACTAGGTATGTAGGTTTTGTTACTTGTAGAGTGTCTCTAGTCTAAGACAAAAGAGAAAGCATTCCCAATGCCATTGAAAACCCAATATGAGACTATGGAGGTATTTATTAGGTAATGAGGAAAATATATGAATTTTTATTTTATTTTTTATCAAATTTATAGACCTATCAAACCTTCAAACTCCCAAAACTAGCTACTAGTTTATATGATTGTGTGCAAGGCTCTGTTTGACTAAGCATGGAGTTATAAAATCAGTTTAGATCAGTCAATTATATATCTTATTGCATATAATAATATCTTGGGAACATTTTATTATCACTTTAATATTTATTTATACTTTATCATATTCAAACCATACCTCTAATTGCATTCCAAACCTGTGTTCTTCTATTGAGCTTAGGCTAGTCAAATTGTAGGTGATGAAATATGTTTAAGTCTTGTGTTTTTGATTTTGGTTTCTTTTCAAGTTAGTAGTAAAATATAACACATATGTGCACTTATTTATACCTTTAAACCATACATTCATTCCTTATCATCAATATACCAAGTATTACTTGCAATATGCAATGCTTATTTGGTTTATTTTGACGTACATGCACTATAGTTTCTTGATTACTTCCAATGAAAACTTTACTAAGTTGGAAGCTCACTTACCATCACTCTCCTTTAATTATCCACTTATTCTAATGTTAAAATGGGACCTATTAACCTATGTTTTAATAATGAAAGTATTATGCTTACATAGACGTCATATATCTTCATCATAAGATGGCACTGTGTATGGTAGGACCCTTTTTTTTAGAAGTTAAGGTAAACTTCTCATTAAGAAAATTTTATATCTCTATAGCTTGCACTTAGGTCTGGTAGTATGTAATGTCTTGACCATTTTCATGATATCCTCTCTTAATATATGAATGTATACAAGGTGTCAAAAAAATCTCAAATGTTTCCAAACATGTTTTGGATTCTCTCTTAGGTCTAAACATGATTAGTTTCCATGTAGAAACTCATAGGTGCATGTGTGGGGTTACTTGACTATATCAATTATGATGGAATTAACATACATAAATTATATTATTGAGTAAAAAATTTTAATGGAGAAGCTAACCACCATACTCTGAGTTTGAAAACAACATTTTAGCCTTGACCTAAAAAACACTCATCAAAGATGAAACTCTGTCATTACCAAAACATAGTTCACAAACTATTGACGTTTAATTATTAGTATAAAGAGATGGTTTTGATTATATTCCTATGAATTCAAATTAAAAATAAATTTAAATAAACATAATAATGATGAAAACACTCTTCAACACATACACCATTTGGTTCACAAATACCAAGGCAATCAAATGAGAAAATCAAGGTGTTGGGGAGTGCAGGTAAATTAGAGGTGATAAAAATCTTAGTGATTACTCATGAAGAATATAAATTAAAACCAAAAAAATTGACAATGAAATGGAATTCCATAAATATTAATAACATCCCTAAAGTGCACTCATTCCAAATCTACTTATCCTATCTATACCAAGTAAAAATCGTTGTCCTCTTTTTACCTACCCAATAAAGCAATGAGAGAAACAAACTAGTTTTGATAAAAATGGAACATATTAAATACACTTGAGTTTTTAAATGAATTTTAGGAATATCATAACATCTTCTTAAATCCTCACATGTTATAGGTGAGTTCTATCAATCCATACAACTATCTTAAACTGACTTTTGTTGATTATTTTCTTGTTTTTACATTATACCTATAGTTATTTTAGTTTAAAACATGTTACTAAAATTATATAAAATTTAATATGTTATATTAAATATTTAAATACTTTTGTTTTCATGTTAAACCATACAAATTTCCTTGGAATTTCCAAAACTTGGCAAAAAAGTACATTTGACAAATATGACAAGATTAAAACATATTGTATGACCCTCAAACTATGAATTAACCTTAATTAGGACAATGGTGAAAATTTATGATTTATAGGACCTTATGAAATTTTTTCACATGTAGTGGGGTTGAATTAATTTGATTTAGGGGTAAAATTAGTCAATATTTTGGTAATTTCTAAGGGATAACATGCTTGTTATGCTAAGGACCAATTGCCTTCTCCTATCTTTGGGAAATGAAGTCACCCATGTGATTTAATTGACACTATTATGGTTATAAAAATACCTAAAAACTCACACCACATAATAATTAAATAAACACACAAATATATATACATAAAAACACACACTTTTGCTCTCTAATCGCTTAGAGAAAACACACAAACAACTTAAGAAAACTAAGATATGTAAAAATTAACCTAAAGAAAAACTCTTGATCCTAAATAAAATGGGAAATTTGAACCATATGTTTCTATATGAGATGAAATATTGCATGAATAAATTTTTCCTTTGAGCATTGGCCTTGATGTCTTCAATTTCTTCATGTTTTCTACCCTCTTTGGCATGATCTTCAATACAACCACATTAACTACAAACATATCACCTATGAAGGTGAATTATTCTTGAACATAAATAATCTCAATATTCGCATGAGAAAAATAGTTGATTTTTCTAATTATGTTTCATTAAATCATGATTTTTTACCTCCATGTTACTTTGAATGAGATCAAATTTCTTATCAGATACAAGGTCCTCAAGATCTTGAAGGAGATTTTCACAGTCAACCCAATCTTCATAATTATAATCCATGAGGACATCTTGTTCTATCTTATTATGTACTTGAATTTAAACCTTGAAAAGGTCCTCAAGTTCTTGGAAAAGTTAAATATGATTCTACCAATCATCCTTCCCTTCTTTTTCCTTAAGAACCAAAACCTCCTCAAACTCATCCTCTTGACCATGTTCATGAATATAATAGTCATCATATATTACTCCATCATATATTTTAAAATATTTGTGATGTTATTAAAGACTTGATTGTTCAATATTAATATTTCATTCTTCCTCAACAATCTCATTTTTCTCTCATAGAAGTACTAGATTCTCAATAGCTTCATATTCTTTGAACATGTGTAAATAGGTTTTCCCTATGTCTCTCACATATCTTTTAACCTACTCATGAGACTTAATAGACTCAAATAAAGTGATATTATTCTCAAGAACCTCCTCTCTCATGTCTTGATCAAGCTCCTTGTGAACATTTGCAACTTCATCTATATATTCTCCTTCTTGACTTGATAAGGTTGACTTGTACTTATATTCACCAAGGGGAGTCCCTATAATGAAATATTCTTAATAGACACTTGTACCATCTTATTAATCAGATGTAAATTGATATTTTCCCTATTTTCTTGTCTACCATAATATGGGTTCTATTTCAATAAGGGATGAGGTAGAAAGGTGGTGAACAAGTTCATGAGTTGGAGATGGAGTATGAGGTGTGATTAATTATTAATCAATGGGCATGGGGATGGAAGGAGACACTTGAAAAAATTATTGGAGAGAGATAAGGTTAGGATGGGTTATAGAAATTTCATTTTATTTAACAATCAACTCACCTTTTTCATAGCCTTAATAAATATCTTCACCAACTACAACTTTATCATCCTCTTCCTCAACTGAGGCTTCCTTTTCATGTTGAAAATATTCTTGGATAGACCTATAATATGGAGATATATATGTTCTTGTGGAGAGGTAAATGAAGTTTTAAAAAACGCAATACTTTATTTCTTGACATCAACTTTTTGGTCCTCACTCTCTTCATATTTATTTCCCCAAGACTTCACTACTTGGTTCTACGATGGAACTTTGAGGGTATTAGGATATTTTAGAGGCTACTCTTGAGGATGGTGAATGATTTCATGAGGATAAGGAGCATGATAAAAATGATGTGGAATATAATAAGACTCTTCAATATGTGAGGGATATACATTGTATTCATCTATATTTTTACCCTCTTCATAGCCGTTTTGAGGCCCTCCAATAATTACAAGTTGATCCTCAACCTCTTGGTTTTCCCAGCTTTATAATCTATTTACCCACCATTAGATATAAGATATAATTTCATATAGATCTTAATTGATGATATAGTTATCTTCCTCTTGAACTAACCTCTATTTATCCATAAGAAATTGAGCTAACTTTCTCAACCTTTCTAGGAGATGAATTGGTATCACATCAAGTTCATTGTCCCATTTCTTTATCACCCTTTATGATTTTAGAAAATTTATCATGTGTGCCAATAAGTATTTATCTTGAGGTGGAATTGAAGTAAAAAAGGAGAGTAGGGGTTTTGTTAAGCTTCTAAATTTTGAGTTAGTTGCCTTTGGTATTGACCTTGAAAAGGTTGTCTAGGAGATTGAAAAAGATTGCCTCCAAGAAGTTGCCTCTTAAGAGATTTGATATCTTCTTCAAGAGTCTTAAGCATACCCTTTTGATATCCTTATTCATAGGATTATTCAAAATGTTTCTCAATAACTTCATGACCATATGGATAAAAAATGGATTGACCATAACATTGATAAATTTTTTGATAGGGCTATTGAGGAGAATAGTATGGGTTATCACAAGGTTGGTAGGGGGTGTGTAGTAGGAACTCTCAACATATCCAGCCATATAAAATTCATTAATCAAATGAAACACAAACATTATCAAAATATTTACAATAGGTACATGGGTTACTTATAACTAGTTGATTGCATTAAGAGTCACCATTAGTGTTTTATTGAGTGCTTCTAAAAGTTGATAGTAGCAAGAACACACCAAACATCCTTCCATTATTTTAGACCTTGGTCCCACCAAGCATACTAAAACTATTATAACCAAATATTTCACCCTTGGAGAAGGTGGTTTAGACCTTTCCAAATTTAACTAACATGGGATTACCCCTACACTTATGGGTTATCTACAATAGGGGTAAACCTCTAAATTATGGGCTATCTCCCTTGATCCATCTTTTAGGCTTACACACTACACTAGAATAATCACTATCAAGGGTTTAAAATGGAATAAGGAAACATAAAAGAACATAAAATAATGAAGGTGATACACCAAATATAAGTCTAAAAAACACACTTACATCTACACTAAGAAAAAATATTACTAAAACTAACCTCAACTCAATGCTCCTCCAGCATAAGTATTTCTACATGGAGGTATATTTTTCTGCATATCCAGAGGTGGGTGAAAGGGAGGTTTGAGATTAAACATTACTAGTCTCTTTCACACTTAAAAACACACTTTAAAAAAACATACACTTAATGAAACATGTTAAAAGAGATGTTATTACTCACATAATTTATACATGAGCAGAATGGAAGTAAGGACAAGACATTGATCACTTGTCATCCAAATACACTACTTAAGATAATTAAAAAATATTTTTATATATAAAATCAACTTCAAAAAATTTATTCAAAGACAAATCAATATGTCAAACTAGAAGGGCTTTGCCATACCAATTATGGATCCCTTATAAGGCCAAAATGGCTTGAATATATATAGAAGAAGTGAAGTTTAAGGGTCAAAATATCATGTTTTAAGATGTGAATACCAGTTAAAATTAAATAAAATATAGTTGTATAATATTTCATGAAGTCCCTTTGGACAAGTGTCCATCATAAATTCATCATTCTCCTAAAGTTGGCATAGAGACTTTTCATGCCCTTCTTGAAACTACCCTTCTCAGTGAGGAGTATGCTTGAATATTAAAAAAATTCATATGATTATTTGAAACATACACCCTAAATTATGAATGTGGATATATGATTTATGATATTCATCTATGCCCTTCAACTGATAGCCTCTCCTTTGTCACTTGGCCTTCACTTTCTGTAATCACTTACTAGCCTTTTAGGCCTATCTTTAAATTTTTTAATTAAGTAGCATACACACACTCAATGAGGTAAATTTAAAGGGTTTTATCCAACTCATTTATACCCTATTTATCCTTTGGTTTATCATATACTTAAATGAAAACATAAAACCATGCTTCTCATCTCCAACTTAGATAGTCATGTTACTTCTCACTATCCTATTTAGGATTGTCTATAACAAATAGATTAACAGATGGATTTTGATAAATAAATAAGGTGATAATTAAGTATAAAGAGTTATAAAAAGTCTCTAAACACCTTACATAATGATTTTAATTCACCTATTCCATTTTTTACCTATAAAACATCTCAAAACTTATAGAAAACCTAGATTTTGACCAGTCTATACAAGTGATAGTACTAAATAACTAAATGATAGAGAGCATAGGAGAGTGATAAATAGATTAAAATCACTTAAAAGGAAAATTTACCAATTTTTTATGTATCTCCATTCATATTTTATCCATCATGTTCATATAAGGGTTTTAGGAGGTTTTTAAGTCATTCAACTTCTTAGTGATGATTCATAAAGGTTAGACATTTAACCTTCAAAAAAATCTTAGTGATTTTAATTTTATTACCCTAATCAATAGCCAATAAATTCTTGAGTCACCATGTACACCTTCCATATAGATATGATCAAAAGAAGATAGTTTCTTGAGCTCCTACTTGCATCTTGGATAGACCTAAGATAGATTTAGGTTAAAATGATTAATTCTAGGTTAATCTATACAAAGTGATAGATCCAATAAAACCTCAAATATACCCTAGAATATATTATATTTTTATAAATTTTCAAATGGTCATGAGAGAGAATATATTATTTACAAGGGTTTAAACTTAGTTATAAGCGTAACAGGCCTAGCCTATGTTTTGAGCATATATCCACCTTTGAATGTTTCCAATGTTTTAGGACCTTATAATAATTTATACATATTTAATTCAACCATATAAATCTTATATATTCATTCAAGTCTCCATTCATGTATTATGTCTATAGGTTTTGTTTCTTGTAGAGTGTCTCTAGTCTAAGATAAAACATAGAGCATTCCCACTATCAATTTAACCCAAATAAGACTATGGACATCGTTATTAGGTTATGAGACCCTTTGTATTAATTTTAAAGGTTTTATCATACCTCTAGTTCCCTCAAACCTTAAAACTCCAAAAACTAACTACTAATTTCTATGATTGTGTGCAAGGTTAAGTTTGACTGAGCATGGGGTTAGAAACTCGATTTAGATCAATCTATGCTCTATCTCCTTGCCTATAATAATATCATGAGAATTTGGTATTATCACTCTAAGAGTGATTTATACTTGATAATATTCAAGCCGTACCTCTTCTTGTATTCCAAACTTACATTCTTCCATTAAGCTTAAGCTAGTTAGATTGCAAATGTTCACTAGTGAAAAAAAAGGTTCATGTAGGTGATGAAATATGTTTGAGTACTAGTTTCCAATTTTGGTCTCTCTTCAAGTCACTAGACCATATCAAGTTTGGGTGTATCCATCTATACCTTGATACCATTAATTCATTTCTTATCATCAACATACCAAGTGTTAATTGCAATATGCAATGCTCATTTGGTCTATTTTGACTTAGAGGCACTATAGTTTCTTGATTACTTCTTGTGAAAACTTGACTATGTTGGAAGTTCACTTACCATCACTCTTATTAAATTAGCCACTTCCTCTCATGTTCAAATGTGACCTATTCACATATACTAAAATAATGAGACTATTATGATTACACAACTTCATAGATCTTCATCATAAAATGAAACTGTGTATGGTAGGATGCTTTTTTGGAAAATTTAAGGTGAAATTCCCATTAAGAAACTTTTCTAGCTCTATAACTTTCACTTAGTTTTGATGGTTTGTAATGGATTCACCATTATCACTGTGATCCTCTCCTAATACATGAATTTATCTGAAGTCTCAAACCAATCTCAATTCTTTCCAAACATGTTTTGGATTCTCTTTTAGGTCTGAACATGACTAGTTTCTATGTAGCAACCTATAGGTGCTTGTGAAGGGTTAATTGACTATAACATGTATCATGGAATTACCTTCCATCAATTATCTTATTTATTAGAAAAATTAAATAGATAAACTAACCACCATGCTTTGAGGTTGAAAACAACATTTTAGCTTTGACCTAGAAACACTCACAGAAGATGAAACTCTATAATTACCAGAACATAGTTCATAGACTATTGATGTTTTCTTATTAGTACAAGGAGATGGTTCTTCTTATCTTCCTATGACCACACATTCCAAATTATTTAAAATTAACATAATAAGGATTAAAATAATCTATAATTCCACATACACTACTTTGTTCACACAAACTAAGGCAATCAGATGATAAAACTAAGGTGTTATGGACATGCACGAATCTTAGAGGTGATAACAATCTTATTGATTGTTCATGAATCACACCATCAAACTAAAAAAATTAAAATTAAATGGAAGGTCATAAATACTACTAACATCCCTTAAGTGGACTCAATGCAACTCTACTTACCCTGTCCATACCAAGTAAAAACTGTTTACCTCTTTTAACATGCCCAAGAGAGCAATGAGAGAGACAAACCAATTTTGATAAAATTTGAACCTATTAAACCCACTTGAGTTTTGAAATAACTTGTTTGAATCTAAAAACATATTAATAAAGCCTCACACATGTTAGGTGAGTTCCATTAATCTATACAACTATCATAAACTGATGTTTACAGATGATTTTCTTCTTTGTATGTTTTACTTGTAGTTCTTTAATTTTCAAACCTATTCATGACATTCTCTGACATGGAATATGCTAGATTAATTATTGAAACACTTTTATCTTCATGAGAAACCATAAAACTTCCCTTGGAGTGAGCAAAATGTGTCAAAAAGGATATTTGTGAAATATAACAAGATTAAAACATATTGTAAGACACTCAAACTATGACTTAACCTTACTTAGGACCATGGTGAACATTTATAACTTCCAGGACCTTATGAAAACTTTTCACATGAAAGGGGGATGACTTAATTTGACCTAGGGGTAAAATTAGTCAACAAACACCACATCCATTACCTTTCCATTGGAATTTCCTTCTTTCCTTTTTTAGTGGTAATGTAGTGTAGACCACTACAAAGTTTGTTGTAATTCTAAACTTTTTTTTGTAAATAATAATATATATGTATATTTATTGTAGTTTTATTTTTGGATATGGTTGTACAAGGATATAATTTTTTTTATAACATCTAGTTTGGATTTTACTTGGTCCATATTGGCACTACTATAATAGTGGAAGGTTGTCTTACATAGGGATCTCTTTGAATTAAATGGTTCTTATTTATATTAAACACCTTTGCATTAATGGGATCCAAAATTTAAACTAAGGATTGAGCCATTTTCACTATGTATTGGATATTATCCTTTCTTTGTGAATGATATTCCATAAAGCGGTCAATATTCTCAGATATGGTATCTCTAAGAAGGTTCAAAACTTTTTCCTCCATACACTCATCTATCCTTGAATTAAAATCATCTACATATAATAACACAATTGACTCTACCATCCAACAAGTTTATCTTTTGATCTTTCATAGACTTTGTGGTCTATTTCATAACATAAATATGAGTTTTGCATATAATATTTTAGCTTAGATCATGGTAAACCTATACCAATATAAAAACCACACCTCAATTTTGTAGAATATTTGTCAACTTTATTAGTTATTCCACATTATTTTGTGATTAACTTGATATTTAACTCATCCATCTAGTTCACCTCTTACCTTCATGTGTTTGCATATCCATGACCTCCTAGAATAAGCCTAACATATTTTATTAGCTATCCAAATGGAACATACACTTTTATTTCCTTTACTCTAGCATTTTCTCATATGAGCTCGCAATCAGGATCCCTCCATAGTCTAAGATATCCTCTTCCCTAAACCCTCCATCACTCAAACAAATACAAAGTGTAAATTTGTTTAAGTCTTTTAATATTTTTTGACGTTTAGGTTTTATGTTGAGTCATTGTGTTGAATATATAAGGTTAATATTTTATTATTCATTAAATTTGTTATTAGTGCTATAGTTATACGTATTTTTTTTATAAAAAATTTATAATGGATTTTATTAATGTCATGTGTCATCTTAACTATTTTTTTGTTTGTTTTTGTTTCAGGTTTTATTAAGTGTCGTTAAATTATTGTGTCAAATTTTTTTATTAGTATTTTTTAAAATTTTAATATTTATGTCAAATAAAGTGTAGTTATTTATTGTCATTGTCCTTTTGATATAGTATCTTTTCATTTTAATATTGTTAATGATCATTGTGTGTGTTATAATCAATCTTATGTTTTAAGTCAATTTTGTGTCATTATTATCAATAATAGTCAAATTCCATAAATATTAAATAAGCCCATGTTGAAAATAATAATATTTAATGTAATTTATTTCCTCATTTGTAATGGACATATTATTATGTGAACCCAACATCTGCATGATAACATTATGGGGGGAAATAAAGAATTACTTATTTCATTTAGCTTCTCTCCCACATTCACACTAGGGGGGTGTTAGGAAAAACTATGTTATTGCTCACATTAATAGGTGAAATATTAATATGTGTGTTAGTAAGTGTGGAGATTTCTATGTGAGTATCAATCACACTGATATAGGATAATAGGTGAGTTGTGATAATATTATTTGTTAGTTGTTAGAGAAACTAATCTATATGTAAGGTGAGTGATTACAGGACATATCATATATATTTTTAAATCATATTGAATTAAATTGATCAATCAAAAAATTATGTGCTCTACACATTTGTGAGCTTTGGCTCTCTCTGAATAAGGATGATTTTCTATATTTGGTATCATATTAAGAACCCTAAGGGACCTCTCAACAAATTTAGGTCTTGTTCATTAGAAGGAATTTTGTGTGAAGACTAGGTCCATTATCCTTACCATTTGAAAGGCCTTATTTTTATTTGTCAATGGTAATGTAGTGCATACCACTATAAATTCTATTATAATTCTAAAATATGTTTTGTAAATTATATATATTTATATTTATTGTAGTTTTGTATTTGGTTATGGTTGTACAAGGATATACAAGTTGCTACAACATCTAGTTTGCATTTGAGTTGGTCTATGTTGGAACTACTAAAATAATGGAATGTTATCTTGTATTGATATCTCTATGAACTAAAGGGATATTATTTATATTAGAAACATTTGAATTAATGGGCTTCAAATTCAAAACTAAGGATTGAGTAGTTTTCTCTATGTATTGGATACTATTCTTTCATTGTGAATGGTATTCCATGAAGAGGTCATCTCACATATGATAGCTATGATAAGGTTAAAAAATTTGTCCTCCATGAAATCATATATCCATGAATTTAACTCACTTACAAATAATAACATATTTAATTCTACCATCCAACAAGCTTGTCTTTTGATCTTTGCATAGACTTTATTTTCCATCATAGAACACATATCTAAATTATGCATATAATATTCTAGATTAGCTCACCTCAGTTGTTTGACCCCAACATTGATGTTCACATTCAACATGGAAAACCTACACCAAGATCAAAAACACCCCTTATTTTTTATAATAGTTGTCAACTTTATTAGTTATTCCAAATTGTTTGGTGATTGACTTGATATTTGACTCATCTATCTAGCTCACCTCTTAACTTCATGTGCTTATATATCCATAGCCTCCTAAAACAAGACTAACATCCTCTATCAATTGTCCAAATGGCATGTGTACCTCTTATTTCCTCTCCTCCAATGTATTCTCACATGATCTCACCATCAAGATCCCTCTATAGTCCAAGATCTCCTCTACCCTAAACCATCCACATATCAAACAATTACAAAGTGTTAAATTGTTTAAGTCTTTTAGTATTTTTAAAGTTTAGGTTTTTTGTTGAGTCATTGTGACTACTATATAAGGTTAATATTTTATTATTAACTAATTTTTTTAGTGGTGGTATAGCTATAAGTATTTATTTTTTATTTAGAATGGAGTTTATTAATGTCATGTGTCAACTTAACTATTTTTTTGTTTGTTTAAGTTTTAGGTTTTATTAATTGAGTGCCTCTAAATTATTGCGTCAAAATTTTTTTAGTAGTCTTTTTTAAAATTTTAATATTTGTGTCAAATAAAATATAGTTGTTTGTTTTCATTATCCTTCCTATATAGTCTCTTGTTATTTTAATATAGTCAATTTTGTTTCATTATTGTCAATAAATGTCCAATTCCATCATATTAAATAAACCTATGTTGAAAATGAGACTCTTTAATGTACTCAATTTCCTTATTTTTAATGTAAATATAATTGGGTGAAACCAACATCCACATGATAACATTATGCTGTAAATATAGAGTTATTTATTTCATGTAGTTCCTTTCCCATGTTCACATTATGGGGTTATTAATAAAAACTATGTTAGTGCTCATATTCATAGGAGATAAATACTAATGTGTGTTAGTAAGTGTGTATATTGTTACATGAGTAAAAATCACACTAATATAGAATAATAGGCAAGTTGTCATAAGTTTAGGTTTTAATTTTTAGAACAACTAATTTATATTTAAGGTGAATGGTTATAGGACATATGTTATATATTTTTAAATGATTTTGAATAAAATTGATCGATCAAAACATTATGTACTCTGCATATTTTTGAGCTTCAGCTCTCTATGAATATGGATGATTTTATATAGATCTCCTTGGTCAAATTTGTAGGTCCTACTTGGCTTAGTGTAATAGGTGGCTAACATAGTTTGTTTCACCTCTATTTTCTAACATAATCTAGTAGGGGCTAACCCAGTTTAATAGGTGGATAACCTAGTTTATTAAACTAATAAATTCATAAGTATGTCTTATTTTCAGCTTCCAATTAGCCAATAATACTACATAATTAATTATTTAGTTTAGAACCTCACTTTTTTTATCGCTTTAGATCAAAATATAAAATCACTTCCTTCACATATTACTAGTCCCAAACCAATTACTACATAATACAATATTATTTAGGTTACTCACCCTAGTCCTCCTCCTACTACCAATGTTGGTAATCCTCCAACCAACAATATATACCCCACTACCAATAGAGGTAATGCTCCTCCTACCAACACGAAATTTCCTCCCACTATAAATCATACTCTTCCCATTGATATAACTCAAATTATTTCTCAAATGATTAAAAGAATGAATGTTATGCAAACAAAAAATAATTAAAAATAATGAAAATGTAATCTCATATTTTATAAATGATTGGTTAACCACTTGAAGTCATCATGCCTCAACCAAATCAGAATTTTACCATTCCTCCTCTTAGATATTACAATGGGAGTATCATCCCTCAATTTTATTTGCATAAAAAAATTCTTAAACATATTTAAAATGAACATTCATCTCCATTTATTACATCCATAGACATTGGAAACATTTCTCCAACTAATACATATGATGGAAATAAATACCCCAACATCTTTCTTAAATATTTTGGTAATCTCTATAAAGATTTAGTCCAGACTAACACCTTTAATACCACTAAGATCATAGATAAAACCTTTGTTAGTGATGCACTTGAATGATACAATAAAATACATAGACATTCCATTACACAACTAGAGGATTTAGTCAATTCTCTGGTAAAGGAATTCCATCTTAATGACGTTCCTAAAAATTGCCTTAGCCATTTCATCAATGCCAAATAATTTCCTAACGAATCTGTTCACACTTTTATCAAATGATGGAAGCCTCTATCTCATAAATTTCACCATAAATTAGTGATTCTACTATCTTAAAACTATATATTACCACTCTTAAATCTCTTCTGTAATATAGAATTAAGATGTTTTCCCCTAAAACTTTAGAATAAGCCTTAGACCAAGAAAAATGGCAAGAATTTATTATGACTCAATTTGAATCATTTAAATCAACTACTAAGGAAACTTTCCAATCATTTTCTCATAAAATTTATTAATATATTCCTCCATAACCTAAAAAGAGAGCAACCTATTTAAGTAATTTTAACCCAAACCCACTCTCCCTTGAGCCTAGAATAACTTACGAATAAATTTCCACCCTCTAAAGCCATGATCTTTTATCCTTCCAAACCTTCTCCAAAATGGTACAATTCTAATAAGTTTTATTGGTGTCATGATATGAGATGTAATTATCATGATAATTTTCATGATATTCATTGATTTATTCTTGCTTCCTCGCTTGGTCCACATTTTAATCTTGATACTCTTACAAAACAATGTTATCAAGACTATATTCAAACCTCTCATATATAATATAAAGACTCACATCAATATCAGTTACCTAATGATAAAAAATAATTACCCCATACCCCCACCCCATCCACTAATATTTTTCAAACCATAATTGATACATATTACTACAATAATAAAGAAAACATAGCTAACATGAACCATTTTAAATGGGTAGTTGCATTAATCCAACCTCAACCTATTATGTCACATCAACCCAAGGAATACCTAATTCAAATGCCCACTCTAAAACATAATAAATGGTCCTCCTTTACCTTATATACCTATTCATACCTCTCCTACACATCCTATATCAATTTCAACATCTTTAAAATATAACATCACAACACATTCATCTATCGCCAACTACACTCACCTTCATAATGCAATTCATTATAATTATTCAAATCACCTCACTCCAAATCACATGTTAGGGCATCTTGTGATGCTCATCCAAATGTTTCTTCAAAATTTGGGGCATTTGGTGATGCCTATGCCTACATCCAATTACCATTTATGGAATCATATGATGCCCAATATTATTATACATTGCATAATAAAAAAAACAAATTAAACTTCAAGAAAACTTATGAGATATATAGGATTTTCTTTTACATGCTCATCTTTGATATAGATTTTAGAATAATTTTTCCTTGTTATTTTTATCTCAAGTTTCTATATTTTTATGTCTTTTATTTTCATTTAGTTTCACTTTACTTACGCCATTATTTCTTTTGGGATATTTGGTTTTAATTCACATTAATTTTGGCCTTTGTTTTCATTTTGGTTCTTAGATATCTCTTTCATTATTATCATTTATTATCTTTTGATGTAATTCTCTACCTTGATATCTTTATGACTATTTGACCCTTATTTAATATCCCCCTTTCTTGGGATGATCATTTACTTTACCCTTCTTTTAGGATGACTTTTTACTTTCCCCCATATTTTGGGATGACTACTACTATCATTGGTTCTTTTGATAGATCCATTGTAGGTTAGTATGGTTTATCTAGTAGCATGACTATCATAGAAAATCCCCATACCTTACATAATACTATTGTACCTCATTGTGATCATCTACAATAATGTTAATCATTATATCACTTAATACATGAATTAATCTCTCAAAATCTCTCACAATCCCCATATTTCCCTTATTTACTTTCATTTGAAGCATACATAGATCAATTTTAGATTGCACACTTACTTATCGAAAAGTCTAGGAGTCTTTAGAACTTTGGTATTTAGGTCCTTTTCTCTAGTGACCAAGTGTAGGTTCTCTTGTGTTTGTCACCTATTTCACTCATTATTAGTTATTTGAATATATATGGAGAAGGAATATAAAAATACAAAAGAGTCAAATGTGAAATTGTAAAATAAAAAAAAGGTAATGATCAAAAGGAAAAAATAATCTTAAAATTTATATCACACCAAAATATGTGATATTTATGTAGAACATCTCCTATCTTATTCTAATCTCAAACTCCATAATTGGCTTCATGATAAAGTTGAGGTCCATTTGGGTGTTTTAAGCTAGTAGACTAGGGTAGGAGGTCTCATTATATCATATACTTATAGTGACACCTAATTTTTCACACAAGTACCCAATCTTCACAATAAATTGATAGATCTATAAGGGGTCCTAAGGAATGGGGAACACATTGTGGGAAGTTAAGCCCATTTAAATTTCATTCATAAGACTTCATGGATTGATTTATGTACTTTACTTTTTATCCCAATCTTTGTGTTCATTAGTCAGAGTGTCCTAAATCCTTGTTGTTGATAGTTCTCATCCTTTATAAATTGTCTAGTGTGTCTCATTATTTATAAGTATGTTAACCTCACCCATGTAGTGCCTCATATTATTTATTTAAATCAAATTATTCCAACTATCCCATTTTTGGATATTACTTTTATTTCATCACATCCTTGATCACATTTTATCTATCTTGCCTCTTGGTTTAGAGTTTATGAGTCTCATTGTAAGACCTGAGATAGGATTAGGCCTTCCTCACAAATATCCCTTCACCATATATTTTCATTGCCATCTCATTTTAATTATATTCATGTCATTAGGTGGATGTGTTTTGTTACATCACATTTTTTAAAAAGTTATAATTTTGAGTTGTTAGTCTTTAGAGCTTTGTATTCCTCTATCTATCATGTCCTTGTTTGTTTTTTTAAGACTTTATTTATATTACATATGACATTTTACATGATTACATGTTTTATTTATGTATAACTTGACATTATTATCTTACATATTGAATTGAATTTAATTTTGAGTTATTTATGCTTTATTTATGTTTGATTCAACATGTTTATCTTACATTTGGTTACCTTTCACTTTCTTACATATCTTTGTAGGAGTTTTATTACATGATATTTCATTTAATTGCAATGTTTTGCATTATTTAAAAAGTTATTAATTATATTATACATTAAATTTCATTTTTTTAATTTATGTTTTACATGATACCCAATTTTATTTAGTGTTTTTTACATTTATTTGTCATCATTTAATAATTTCCATGCTTGATATTTTGATTCTAAGCTATCCTTAACAATCCTAGCTTGCCAATTTTTCTAAGTAATTAATCAGTTTGAGAGTTACTGATTGATAATATAACCATCCAAAATATTCACTAATTATTTATATTATTAGTCTTATATCCCTAGGGTTTATCAAATGTAGGTATTTCACCCTCCATAATCAAGACTAGGATGTTTACATGTAGTCATTCAATAAAAAGCTAAGTCAAGGTATATATATGGTAATTTTAAGTTACATTCATTTAATTTTATCATTAATTTTAGTATTTAAATTTTTATTATCTTAGTGTTTTGGGTGCCTATGTTATTTTCACAAAGCACCATCCCATGTTACAACTATGTGACATGTGATGAGCTTTGAGGTTCAAGTGAGGCATATGTATACACATAATACTTTTAAATTATATTAGTTACCAATGTTTTCTCTCTTATAGGAACCTATTGAATCTCAATCTCTCTAATTACACACATTAAAGGGTGCACCAAGAAATGGGTTTAGAAAAACTTTGGTGCTTCACAATATGGTTGACCGTTATACCTCCACTTAAAACTAATACACACTACTATCTATTTAACTAGGCATTAAAACCCTACTTATTCACTTCCCTAAGTAGTTCACCATATAAAATATCCATTAACTAAGAAAAAAAATCCTTTTTACCATGTTTCCTAGTATGTAGAGTGGGTCAACCACATTTTAAGATTTATTGCATGTTACAGAACTATGTCAGCCTAAGCCAACATAACAAGATCTAAAGGATCTATTTCCTATCAAATGAGGTTAACCAAGCTGAATATGTTAGATAAAATATTGGGAGGTTTTAGGGTCAGTCCATGGATATATATACCCCATTTAATTTAATTTATAATATAAGATCAATTAATTACACATTATCACTACTCTTAAATATGATTATACAGTCAATAGGATGTTTCATTGATCAAGTTTTTACCTTGGATAAGTAGCACTTGTCTTGTGGAATTATTGGATGCATAGGAGAGTTATTTTATCATAGATATAATTTGATCTTTGTGTTCCTTACAATACTAAATCAACCTCTTACAAATCACCATTAGCCAAGGGAGAAATTGAGGCATGACAGGTTTAATTTAATAAGGCAAGTATATTCCTATCCCTTCATATTTCAATAAGTAAATGTTATAGAGTTAGTATATATTAAATTTTATCTCCTTGATTAGATCATTTATATGTTACATATAGACTTGCATTTATATTTTTATTATCTTCCCCTTTTGTGTCATAATATTTGGTGAGAATTAGATTAACTTGTATATACATTTACTAGATTATCTTGCATAGTTATTTTTGTAGATTAGCTTGCATAATATTTTTACAATTATAAGATTGAGATATGCTTATCAAAAGATGTCACTTGAATAGATACCTTTTAAACCTCTCTTTGGCCATATTGTGACATGTGCTCCCTTAGTATAGGTTTATCAAATCCATTATTGGTCATGACCTTGATTTAAACATATTCTCAAGCATACTTGTTAGTTTATTATGTTATCTAATCTTAAATATTATTGAGTAGGATAATTTATATAACTATCTAATTTATCTTACATATAATATGATCATAATCCTAAACATGTAATAGATTCACCATTCTAATACCACCACCATGACTCTCTAATGCAAACAAATAAAGATCCATGTATAAGTGGATTAGTACAATACAGACCCATGAATACCTAGTCTAATGAATCTCAATGTGAAAAAATACCTGATATATCTAAGAATAAATACCAATATTCCTACCCTCCATGGCCACAAATGATGCCATTAAAATGCAAATAAACTTCCATAGCCATGGAACATCACCTCTAATAATGTTATCAAATAGAATAGTTTTTTTAGGATATGCATAAGGAACCCTATGAATATTAAAATATACATGGGGACATTGAATATAGCCTCATATACCATCTTTGACAACCTATACTATGTCACCCATAATTGATAACTAAAAAATCTAATACACATGTTCTAATGTTACCATCATCTCATCTATGGAAATCTAGAACGTACATGTATCTATATTCCACCTCTAAACTAGGTATGTGATGAGGTGTATATCAAATAATATCTATCCCAAATATTTCATGTGAACTAACCCTACCTAATCAATAATAACCCTATTAGATGTATATAGACCTAGCTCTGCTAGAGTCAAATAATTTTTCCCCTGCCATAACTATTGAATATGAATATCCTTCTTCAATTAATAAAAAAATAATAATAACTTAATTTTTATTATATTTAGATGTAAAATTACAAAAATAAAAATTAATCACAAAAAAATAAAAATACATTATCATCCATGTGGGATAGAAGAGTCAGATGTTAACATCTACATTGGATGAAAATGTTAAATGTTAACATCTAAAACTAGACACTTGCATTGAGTTATCGATGCAAGTGTATATGACATTGATGTAAGTGTCTAACCTCCTATGTAAAATACTTGAAAAGACACCTAAAATGCAAATTTTCAAAAAAACTAAATTACCAATAAATTCTAATAAACCTTACCATCTCAAAAAAATATTGGCCAACTAAAGCACTCTAGACCACATCAAATCACATTAGGAATGGGGATCCTCCAAATGGCATGGTTCTTATATAAACTCAAATCTCAAAATTCATAAATTTTCAAAATACAAATTATTTTGAAATTCTATTACAGCTCACCTAATAAACCCGTTTTACACCAACTTCAAATATACATATCTTGAGCCCTAGTTATTCAAATTTTAAACCATAAGTTGTATTGGGATCTAAATAATGATACCTTCCACTATATACTAAATTTTAAAATAGTTCAAAAAATAGCTAATTTTATTTCTACACATATATTATAATAGACTCCCATACTACCAAAAATAATGGTGCAAATTATTGTCCACAATAATTTCAAAATAATATCAAGTAAACTATATCAAACACATCATTCATTTTCCTTTTGAAAGGAAATAACTAGTAGCCACTGTATCACCTCCTCCAAATATGGGGGTAATATTAGTAACGACATGTTTATAAACATGTTATACATAATAAAATATAGATTACACATTCTCCACATTTACTTTGGGCATAATTTGGAAGCATGGTCTCCAAACCTATTCAACATCTCCAAATTATAGTGGGCATGTTTTGGAAACATGTCCTACACATTAGTACTTATTGTAGTTTTAATTATTCTCTATACATAGTGGATTATGCATTTAAAATCATGTTCTTCACACTTACATAGTTTTAAAATAGGAAAAAACATACATAGCATATGATTTGGATTCATGATTATGGTTAAATTACATACATAGGTACCATTTTATATACATAGTTACAACATGATACATATAAAAGGTGCATATGTTATTCAATGTGTGCCTAATATTAAAAAATCCAAAGCGGTTTTAGATTCTAAAATTATTTTATGGATTGTTACCAAGCACAAAAATTTTACATACTAATACCTCGATTGAACTTTCACAAACTATATTGAGCCTTACCCATCTATAGTAGTTGGTTCTCCTTTTTGGTGTTATTGGATGGATTAAATCACCTAGTCCCACCAATTTATTGGGTGAACTTAATTACATCACTCACCCTATATTGATTTATACATATACATATCTTTTTCACTTGAGTTGTACTCATTGGGAAATGATACTCTCGATGGTTGAAGTATCATTCTTCCTATTTTGGGTTAGGGACATGATCACCTCACAACTTTCCCTAATATAGGTACATCACCATAAAGGTGAGACACACTTGACCAATATTAGGTTCATTCATATTCCTAGATATATGATGGACGAGGTTTAAATATCCATATCTACTTCTCGAAATTCTAACACTCTAGAACCATTAACCACATTTCACATACACATAAGTAATCTATTCATGCTCTTTATTTATGCTAATTTTTATTATTTCTTACATATAGATTATATAATATGATTTACATTTTTTTTCATATTCTTGGTTGTAGGTATTGTTTAAATGAAATATTTAATAAAAAATCAAGTAAATACAAGGTGTGTTATTCACACCATGTTATGCATTTTATTTTCCTCTAAACTAGTAATTATATTTTTTATTACATTACTATATTAAATGGGGGAAATGTAGACACAAATTTTATTATAAGTACATATATTTATAGACCTATTGCATGTATATACCCTTTCACTAATAATTATAACTCTACTGACGTGGTATCTCATGGACCTATTCGATTCCATATTATTTCACTTGATTTACCTATCCCTTGTGCTTGTGTGTTATGTATATTTATCTTCATCCAATGTATGATAGGTATCCCTTCATGTGTTCCTATTTTAAATATGTTTTAAGTCTTTGGACACTTACGTTTACCTTGGACACTAGTGTTGACATTAGTGTCTATCTTCGATGCAAGTATCTAGGATTATTTTCCATATCTTGAACTTTATGACCATTTTGTTAACCCTATTTCCCATCCTATGGTCAAATTTTCACATGTAACTAATTTAAAATTCAAATTCAAAATTTCATATATATATAAAGGCTACAATCTAATTAATACACTTAACAATTCAATCAGGAGACTCTCTAATTAGAAAGTATTATTTATCTCAAGCTATCAAATTGCACTAAAAGACTAAATGAAATATGTGAATTATTCAAAAGATAAATTATACCATTACATTCCCTATACCAAGGGTTACTAGGATAAAGAACATATATTCATATTGTTAGAATTTCATACACATGCATAGGAGGGAAAACTACATGTGATTCTAAGGCCCTCTTAGGAGTACTGGATATATAGGAAACACTTATGAATAAAATTGGGTTTCTAGGGATAGCTAAACTCACATTAATAATTTATTTTTGCCAAGTTGTAAGACATATAATGAAAAGAAACTAGGGTTACTTATTATCTAGATCTAAAACATAGGTAAACATAACTAGAGGCATAGAATAATTACACAAGGGACAATATAAATATAGCATAGATTTGAAGTCACTCATGTGTGTATATCTCACTGGGCACTTACATATGCATCAATGTTATTATCCCTGATTGATGCAACTATCTAGAGGTAAAAAATAATCAAAATATAGAATGAATAAATTTCAGGTCCTTAAGACAACCCTATGATGATTTTTTATCACTACCACAATCCAAAATAGAATAAAACAAGATATTTTATTTATTAATTATTTTATTAGTATTTATTACATTTATTACACATACTTGATTGAGATATATTGTCAAAATGGTATAGTATGTTGTTAAAAATCTGAATAGTACTTGATTGCATTCAAACAACTTTATTACTTGTGTGTTTTTATTATGAGTCCAAAAACATTAAAACATATCCCAAAATGGGGGAGAATGTCATATAAACATGGCTTCCACATTTTTCATACTTTTATATTTAGTGGGGGCATGCCATATAAACATGGCTTCCACATTTTTCACATTTAGTGGGGGCATGTTATATAGACATGGCTTCCACATTTTTCATAGTTTCATATTTATTAGGGGAATGTCATATAGACATGGATTCCACATATAAAATTTTCATATTTAGTGGTGATATGTTCTAGAAACATGTATTCCATACATGTGAAATACCAAAACTCACTAGGTATCTTTCACAACATATGATTTAGATATGTGTTTGGGTCCACTATATATACACTGGTATCACTGTTATACATATATTATTTTATTCACAATAGGCATGATAGGGGGAATGAATAAGGGTTCACTCCTAATATTTAGTTGAACACTTATCTATCTTCTATACTCACTAGATTATTATGGACTTTTATTATACCACATACTTTGTTACACTAATACTTAGGTCAGACTATTACATATTATTATTAAGCCTTACCCATTTTTAGTGGTTGGATATTTTTAGTTAGAATGGGAGTGATTAAACCATACATTATCACTAAGTTTTTGGGTAAGCATAATTACACTACTAATCATATGCCTAGATATATATATATATATATATATATATATATATATATATATATATATATATATATATATATATATATATATATATACATATATTTTTCATTCAATTATGTTGGTTGGGAAATGATACTCTTAACAATTGAAGCACCACTCTACCTATGTCAGGTTGGGGACATTATCACCTCCCAAATATCCATGTTTTAGGTATAAAACCATTGCGGTAAAACCCATTTTACCACTTATAAGTTCATTCATCTTAATATAAAAAATATGGATGAGGTTGTAAGTTCCCGTCTCTAGTATCCAATTCTCTAGATCCATCACTACACATCATATACATAGGCGTATTTTATCTGAGCTCTTTATTTATGTTATTTTATATTATTTCTCATATATATATATATTTGTGTGTGTGTGTGTGTGTGTGTGTGTGTGTGTGTGTGTGTGTGTGTGTGTGTGTGTGTGTGTGTGTGTGTGTGTGTGTGTGTGTGTTGATTAATTTGTGTTTTACTCTTTTATTGTAGGTAATATTAAAATAAGATAATTAAAAAAAAATCAAGAAAACATAAGGTGTGTTGCATACACCAGGGTATGTATTTTATTTTCCTTTAAACTAGTGATTTTTGTTTCATGAATTACTAGATTAAATTGGGGAAATGTAGATACCCATATTTAGTACATGCATAGTTCATAAAATGTTGATATATATCTTTATATGTGTAGACCTCTTGACCAAGAATTGAATATCTAGTGGCATAATATTTTATGGAACTTTTTTATTATACTCTATTTTTCATGCTTTTAACTACCCCATGGACCTATATGTTGTTACAACACATTTTATCCACTATGATCTAGGAATTCCTACTTGATATTCTATTATTTTTAAGGTTTTATCCCATACACACATGTATCTATGCTAGCCACTATGCTCTAGGGATCCCTGCTTGTTATTCTATTATTTCAAAGGTTTTATCCCCTACACACTTGCATCTATATCATACACTTACATCAACACAAGTGTATAACCATGATGCAAGTGTTTGACCTATTCTTATATCCTTTTTTTATCTTTCATTTTAATGACCATTTTTTAGACCCTTTTATTTATTATATTGTTGGTTATTTGTATGCCACTAGGTCCTAATTTTAAATCAAGAGTTACCTATAAATACAAATGTTATAATCTTATTACACCACATGGAAATTTGATAAATAAAGTTATAATTAGTAAATATCTTACATTAACAGTAGTAAAATTGAAATACAATATTGATTTGAATATCCAAAGTACTCAAAATATCATTATATTATTTGATTATTTATACCAAGGGTTACTATAGTAGAAAGAACATATAGTTTCATAATCAAAATTACAAATACATGTCTATGATGGAGAACTACATGTAATTTTTATCCCCTCTTTGGATTATTGGCTATGTAGGAATCACTTATCAATAACTTGGGTTGTTAGGGTTAACTCAACTCATGTGCTAACCCCTTTTTACAAAGTTATCAGAGGTCCATGGTAAAGGAACTAGGGATTTGTTCATTAGATGGATCTCTCACATAGGAATATGTTATTTAAGGCATAAGATAGTTATATAGGTGATAATTTAGGTATGGTATAAATTTTTATCCATTCTTATGTGTGCCTTTGACTAGACACCTATGTCAGAGGCAAACACCTTCATTGATACAATTGTCCCTATTTGAGACAAGTGTCTAGTAGAGAAGAATAGTAATTGTTTTTAATGAACAAGGAAAAAAATTCCAATGTATTCATTTGATAACTCCTAATCACTTTCATACCTCAAAAAATAATATCAAATATGTGTTCTCTATTTTATCCCTTAGTTACTTTGTAATTATTATATTTCTTGTAAATGTGTGAATGGGTAAATGGTCTTAAATTTTTTACCTATTATTGAATCCTAAATATTACCTTGTTACATTCAAAAATATTTTGTTTCTTGTGTGTTATATTTTGAAATCAAAAAAACATAAAACACTATTTAAGGTAATGATTCACATTTAATAATTCATACTCTAAAATTAGTGTTTACATCTATACATGAGCATGAGCATGTTTCAATTTCTTCACCTACTAATGATCATGATAAAATTTCAGTTTTTCCATATATTTTTGAGAATAAAATGATTACACATGAACATGATAACTTGGAATAGGAAATTATAATATCTAGTCCTAAAAAAGTACAAGTTATTTTATCACTTCATCTTATGAACAAAGATATAGGTTTGGATGTATTTATACATAGTGATTTAGAGGGATTATTGACAATATATGGTTATTCTTCATAATCAAATACTTATAAACGTGACACTATTTATATGATACAATAGATGGCACATTATCAATTAGTTGGGTACATCTATGAGCATCCTATTGATGAGACAATTGGTTTGACACATTCTAGCATCCCATCCTACTACTATCAATGGGCCAATTCCCTTGATTACATTCCTCAAATAGTCCTTACTTGTAAATGTCCCCTTTTTTTTATAATCTATATCTTTTTTATTATTATACACATCTTATATCCGTCATTTTTCACCTTTTGGGTCACTTTCTCCCTTGAGTATTTCAACCCATTTAAAGAACTCAAGGTGACAATATTTATAGTCTTTAAAATATACATCTTTCCATAGAATCCCATACATGATTTAAGCTATTAGTATGTACATTCATATTTATTTTTACATACTTCTACATGAATACACATGGATATATTTTCTATCCTTACAAATATTACATTTGCATTAGGGGAATCTCACATGCTTTCCCCCTTGCCATTATTTGCTTCAACACAATTTTCTAGGGTTGTTCAAATCTCACCCACCTTATTATACTTTTTAACTTATGTTATATTTCCATTTTAATATATTTGTATTTCATAAATATTTATTTACTTTTAAAAATGCAAGAAAATAAAACTTTCTTGTATGTTAAAAATCCCCCAAAAATCATAATATCCTATAAAAATAAATTATAGGCATATTTGTATGTCACTACATATGTTATTACTTATGTCATATAACTTTCAATTTCAGTATATAACATATTTTCAAGATACTATACATCTCAAAAGGTATTATAATTATGTAATAGGACATACTATATAGTGAAAATCAATCTTCATACATAGTAAAAGCTACTCCATAAAGAAATTTTTAAGTAAAATAAATTAGAAAAAATTCACCATAGATGGAAAATGATGCACTATGCACCTTTACCTTATTCTACACTTGTTCCTATACATATTCCTTGTTTTTTTCAAATGTAAACCCAATCATATGGATTTATAGATTGATTTTTGCATATAGTACAATAGGCAAACTAAGATATTAGAATTGTTTCACATTTAAAGCACACCTCCACATGGTTTGATGTTGGTCAAGAATTTCATCCTATAGTCTATCTTCCTTGGGGATATCTTAGTGTTCTAAATTAACACCTTAATATTATAAATACTTACAATCATAGTTTCCATGTCAAGTTATAAATAGAAGTATAAGTGATTTAATGTTTCACTTTATTTTTACATATGCCTTGATAAAAATGTTACTTTAAAAATTGAATCATAGATACATTTGAATTAATTATTATTGATTCATTCAATTTATGTTTTTATAACACATTTATCTCAATTTTATGGCATGATTTTACACACTTGTTTACTTGTTATATGTGTCCCTTAGCCTTCGGTATGCTTAACATACACCTTGATTTTATGACATGACATGCCTTATATGTGTGGTATTTATGGACTTCTATTCATTATGTGACATATCCATGTCCCTTTCATTTATCGTTTTGGCTAAATGTATTTATTTTTACTTCATTATAAACTTTTTGATACATATTATATGTCCCTTTTATGTGGTTTTCTAGGAATATTTTGCATGATAATTGTGTGACTTTTCTTACATGTTTTCTATTTTTATATTATGGTTTAATGATTCCTATTGTGTACTAATATGTACACACTTATCTATCTATGGTTATTTGATACATATCATGCAAATTAATACTTACATGTTTTACATGCTTCAAAATTTACAAAATATATCTTACAACTACATATTCCAAAAACTTATAATATCCATATCATGATTCATTTTTAATACTATTATATAATATCAAACTTATATGATGTAATCAAGTATATAAAATTTTCAAATGCTTCAATTATACATCTATATGATTTCAATACAATGTTAAATCTATGAAAAATTCTTTATCTATCTTTCATAAATGATATCACTTTTTTATTTTGAGATAATTGATTTTTTGAGTAATATCTATCATCTAAAAATTTGGGGATCACAATGGGCCTTTTAAGTAATATATTTTCTATTTTGGAAGCTTAAAATATGCAAAAAATGAGTTTTTTTAGCTTGTGGTGGCATTCAACTTGCTTATGTACTCCACTCATGCATCATTCTTTAAGTTAAAAAGATAGTATAAAGCGTCAAATAGTTTTCAAAAGATTTCATTTGGAACTCTATGTATTACATGAAGAATGATAAATATTCAAAAACAAGCTATTTTTTTCAAAAAATAGTTCTCTTTCATCAAAGTAATAAATATCAATAAAATTTAAAATGCTACAATTCACATTTAGACCCATCTGAAATGGTCTAATTAATATTTTTCAAGTGGACCCCATTTGAGATTAATGACACTCCTCATCCTAGTTTCACTTTAATGATCCATATATTGGTTCCCACCTCTTCTCTCTCAATTTATCAAGTTTATCACATGAGATCTTGGTGAGGCTTAGTTTTTTTTATTTTTAATTTACCAAGCCACTCTATTATTCCCCATCTATTTGTAAAATTTTAGAGTACTCTATTTGGGTTGGAGCATACATATTTATAGCTCAATCATCTACACTGATTATTCAAAATTTATACTTGATCACTCTTAATTCAACACTTCTCCAAATGCCTCAATAAGGGGGCCTTCACATCCCCATGACAAATACAAAGTGTATTTACACACTCAAATATCACATTTCATTTATCCTATTAATTTATGAATCACTATAATAATGTGGGGGGCGGGTTGGGGATGTAGATATATAAATTAAATTAATACATGCTTGAGAATAATAATCCTTGAAATTTTTACCTTACTTTACCAACTCACATTTTTTATAACCATTTATCTTTATGAGAGCCTGGTAAGTCTTAAAATTTATATGAACATATTTTAGACTTCCCTAATTTGTTATTAAACATATTTAATTAATAGACACTTCATTGTAAGTTTAATTTAAAAAACCTTTGCTTAATCTATACAAGTGCACACTAGGCACATAGGAGCACATTGCACACTTATCCACTAGTGTACACTTGTCCCCATGATCCAATGACTATTTTTTTCAAAATGACACACTTCCCAAAAAATCTCCCACAAAATCCATAAGGTAGGTTATAATAATTAATTTAAATATTCACCTATAAGAGGATATCAAATTTCTCAATTCAATCCCCTAGTTATTGTTATTAATATGAATTTCACCCTTGAGGCATAGGTGTTTCAAACCTTCCTCATCTAGTTGATATAATGGGATCACCTCTAGGTGTGGTGGCCTAATTGATGAGGTGAACCTATAGTTTTAGGGATATATCCCCTAATGCATCATCTATGGATCCATTCCTAAAACCAACTAAATTGATAAGGAAAAGGGATAAAGAGATGCATGAAAAAAAACCTAAACTAAGGGAGGTGATGTACGAATAATGTTTTATCCACTCTAATTGACCCTTCAATAATACATGTGAATCAGACAATGACTAATAATTATATTACTCTCTCCTAGAGATTAATAAGAATTAATGCTTCACATGAAGGATTTGTGAAGTAGATACAACTTGAGGATGATGAATGGAAATTTTTATTTCATGACATTGTCAATCAAATTCTACTTCAAACATAGTCACTAACACTTCTACACACCATATGACCTATTTAAGATTATCTCCTAGTAACTAGATGATAATAAGGACCTATAAAGGAATATAATCACAAAAACTATGAATATCAACAAGTATTAAACACACTAAGCTAGTAATATAATATGAAATAATCCTTAAATTCATTAAAAAGGTTTACAAAGTATAATTTGGGTAGAGTTTCTTCATACACAAAAGAGGAATGAATATAATATAAAGGGAAGTGGAGGAATAATATGGAATTTAGGTGTGAATAAGAGGCCATAATGATACTCATTTACTCAACAATCAGTTATAACTGTGAGTAAGGACTAGTAACAGCTCCATGATTCCCCATATGCATTGCCTTGACTTCATAATGGCATTCAATGAGAGTATGACATGGGAAATGGTCTATTGGAGGATACTTCAATTTTTTTTACCCCATTAAAAGTGTGATCACTCTAAAATAGTCAACTACCTCTCCTTTTTATAGTTACAAAGGTAGAAATGTGATCCATCTTAGCCTACACGAAGCATTAAGTAGCCTACCTCTCTCTTCCATGTCAATAAGGCTTGAAAAATTACCCTATCATCATTAATATAAATTAAATGTGCCTAATAACCTCCATGAATTAGTTATAATGATGTTTATGACCTATATTTTCTCTCTTATCTACCCTCTATTCCAATAGGCATCTCTTTTAGTTCACAAAATAGACCAAATAGGCAACTAGGCCTAGTCACTCAATGCTAGATGCTTGGATGGCCATGATAATTTAATATAACCTTAAGAATAGGTAAGTGATAAATTATTATGTCTGAATAAACATATCACACCATGACATATTCCTTTAAAATAGTGCATACCTAAAACTCTATTTGATTTAGGTGACTAGGTCACCTTTCACTAGCACTTTTAGATTGCTTCTTTAGTCCAAGTCTATAAGAAAATTTTATAGAGAAAATTAGAGTAGTTTATTATATTATATGTTTGAATAAACTTCATACTATATTATTTAATTATATATAGCTATTCATCTATTTTTGTACCTTGAATTTATCACTAAATCTTGTAAAAAATAGGGTTATGATATATCTGTATAATTGGCCATATAAACCAATGCCATGAGTAGGACCTTATCATAGTTAAATTTTTTTTTCAAGTTTATTATAATCCAAATCAAGTAATTTTGATGCATTTTTATAACATTTTCCTCCATCGGTTTATTAGGATTGGTTTAGGTAGGTTTAGACATGCATGATCTCTTAACTATTGTTCATAGCCACAAAGTATTGAACTGTAAAACTAATTCTAAGAAAATATATTATAAAGCCATCCTCAACTTTAAATATTATATGATATCCCCATGCACCTAATTATTGGTGTTTTAATGTGAATAAAGTTTCTCTTTAATCTAAAATTTTTCATTTTGGGAGGTCGAGAGAAGTTAACTTGCATGATATAGATAAAAACATGTGCCTTGGGTTGGAAACACCTAAAATATGTCTATAAAGTTCCTCCTAGAATTTTAACATTTATTTTTTTCCTTTTTATCTTTCCAAAGTGTCTACGAACCTCCTATTCATAGGCTTAGGGTTCTTACATTACTATGTTAATTTGACCCTAGGGATCTAATTCTTAGATTTTATCCACCTTTTCTGAGTTCCTATCTATGGGGAAACCTATGAAATTTTCATAACCCTTACCTAAGGTTTTAAAAATTGAAAACACCAGTGCCACTTAAGAAAATATTATTTTTTATTTTTTATTTTGCAAGTATCTTTTCACTTAGTAGTTGTATGAACTCAAACAAAGAAAATGCTTTTAATTTTTTCTAAATAGGGAGAAAAGAGACTTTCAAGATGCACTTAAACATCATGTGGATAAAGAAATGAAAACATCTAAGAAATTGAGGAAGGGTATTAGTAATTGGGACCTAAAATTAGGGTTATACATTTCAAGAGAGGATGGTTAGTATGGTGTTAGTTCCAAAATGAAAATAAAGAGAAATAAAAACACTAATAAAATAACATCTCTAGGCCTAGACACTAGGGAAAGCTTAGTTAATAAAATCAAATGACAAGCACAACTAAAAATTAAGAAATGAAAACACAATAATTCCTTTCAAACCTGTAATGGTTCTTCATTTTACATATATAGTCATGTGACTGCCTATTGAGGCTACTAGGCCTAACTAGACTATCAAGGATCTTCATTATTTCAGAGAAACAAACCATCTAATAGATATAATTTAAAATTTAGTAAAAAATTATATATTTATATTTTTCATCCTTCCACTGCACATTTATACATATCTCAATATACCTTTTTTATTTTCCTCTAAGACTCTGCCTATAGGTGTTTCTCAAGTCTGCCCGGGTTGTCAATGTGAATATCTTATATCTTCCAAAGTATAACCTCATGAAAAAAATATTTCCAATTCAACTTAATCTATTAAATATATTACTCTTATACTATTAACCTTAGACATGATTTTTTCTCTCTCATTCCTCTTACATACCTACAAATGACCAATTAGGTCCCTTGATTGTATTCTGAGAGTCTATTCTAGTTTGGATTCTTTTATAACCCTAATACCTATGTATTTACTTTCCCAATCTCCCTTTGATATATTTATGATATTACTTAACTATATACAAGCTTCAATTTTAATTCCACAATACATATTGTCCTTTTACTTTTGAAGATAGACTTGAATACTTTACATTAGACCTATGTAGTCCTAATGGCCTAGTTTAGTGTCTACTTTCCTAAAAATGAGGCTATTATCACCATGAAAACCCCTATTATGGATTACAACATCATCCTATTATTTTTTCATACCTCAAACACTCCAAAAATAGGCAATTTATTTTCAATTTCCATGTACAAGCATGTAACTACCTATTCATGCCTATCAAGGCTTTCTTTTTCCTTAAGGGACCAAAGCATTCAATGTAGATTGAGATCATTTAAATAAAAATTCATAGACCTTATTTTTACTATTTCACTTCACTTATATGAAGCATTATTCACACTTTTAGCTTCCTACTTGATATGTGTTTAGGTTTCAACCTTAATGAGGAAAGGACTATTCACATCCACATCAAACCTAAACTAACATGGGAGGGACATATATACTGTGGGATGCCTAATATATAGGTCAAACCTCTATATTTTATGGGTCTATATCCCCTAAGTTATCAATTCAACTCTTTATAATACCTAATCCTATTGGGATGAAAATGATAAATAAGATGCAGAAATGAAACCTATAGTAAAGGTTGGTGATGTAACTAAAATGATCTTTTATCCACTCTCTTAGCTTGAAACTCCTAACACACTAATGGAAAATGCATAGAGTTAAAGAACTATATTTAATGACTTATAAGAAATAATATTTCATCTAGAGGTTAGTTTTAATGATTTTATTAAGAGTTTCATGAGAAGGAGGCATGGTTAAAGGCACTTATAATATTATTCCCACTACAAACTTGAGCTATTAACCTTATAACACACTAGACAACTTTCCAATAAAGCTTGTTTATACTTAGGTGAAACTAGGACATAAAAAGGGAAGATCATGCCACTATGCATATCAATAAAGGCCAATGATCTTAGGGATGAGTTTTAAGTATAAATAGGGATGAGTTTGAAGTATAAAAAGGGAAGATCATCCCATATATCACAAATAAGCTATGAATGCTCTATTCATTCTTTTAAGAGGTGAATAAGTATAAACACTAGCAATGTTTTCTTATACCAGTTTGAGTGGTATAATACAAGACCAAAATATAATAATATATAGAATAAATTAATATTATGAGGATAAATAATGTTATAAGAGTAATAATGGGTCATTAATGACCATAATTAACTATAATAGCCCTCCATATGCATCTCCATGCTTTGGTTTAGTGAACAGGTGCTTCAAATGCCCATTTGGGGTATTGATGTCTAATTTTGGCAAAGTATAAATTGTGGGAAACACATGTATGCCACATTTATCTAACTCTTTCTTCCTTCTAATCCATTACAAATAATCAAAGTGGCTTAATGGATCTATTTTCCATGAGGCATTAGCGGTGTAATCTCCTCTTGCATGCCAAATAAGGATTGATAATTTCCCCACTCTCCTCATTTACCATGAATTATAAGTTACATCTCTATGAATAACTAATTATGGCATTAAAAACCTCCTCTTAACTCTCTCATCAACCCCTTTATGCCAAATTTTATCTTTCTTGTTGACCCAAAGACCAAGTAGGCTAATTATGCCTAATTCCCTAAGTGTTGTTACATGGATGCCATGAAATACAAATAAGAAAGCTTATAAACATATGATAAAATGGTATTCATACCTAAAATAACACCTTATACTATGGCATAATCCATTTTTCATTAAAAAAATTGTACTTTTGTCATAGTAGTTGACTAGGCCTTCCTATCTTCTATGTATGTAGGTTGGCTCCTTAGAAGTGAGTTATAGAGATGTTTCTATGGTAAAAATTATGTATATTATGACTTGATAAGGTGTATAAGGTTCCAAAACATCCCATACAATAATTATAATCTCCTTAAATGGTTTTCTACCCTTATTTATACTCAAAATCTAATAAAAGTATGGATTTATGATAATTTCATACAATGTTCATATAATCAGGTACCATGGATGGAGTCCTATCTAAGTGTACTTGACATTACATAAGTTTACTATGTCATTCCAGGATGATAAGATGATAAAACATCAATATTTATAAGACTAGGTTTGTCTAGGGTTTCAAATAGGTTTATGAGTGATTAGGAGTCTTAGTGATAGTTCAAAGGGTATGAACATCCAAGTAAGGAAAAAATGCCATGAATATATGGGGACTTACCTCCTAATTTTGCATAAATGGCTTAGATTCCCATACAAAGGGTGTATAGAGATAAGAACAATGAAAGGTGGCACTAGGATAATTTATATACCAATTTTGACTATTTATTTTATTAAGGTTTGTTCATAGTGGTTATCCTTTCAATGCCAACCAATCCTTCATGGATTCTTAGTTCATATGGTGACTTAAACTTCCATAAGAGATTTGGTCATGAGCACCTATGTGGTGGAGTGGGTGAGTGTTTTAAGGTGAGATTAAAATTGATTATGTTAAGATGAGTGATTCAATTAGGGTTTAAAGACACTTTGACCTTTTCCTTATTGGATATTTGTCAATGATGTCATGGTGAGTGGATGAAGGTCCTTGAGAGCCTAAGTGACAATTACAAAGTGTGCAATATGCTTATCCTAGTATGCTTGAAGTAGGCTCAGTTGATCTTTAGATTTTAATAGTTTAGATATTATTAGGGATGATTTTAAAGTATTGAAATTATGTAATAAGTCTATTAGAGGTCAAGGATGCATTGAGTACTTATTTGCATAAGTGTAATTCATCTTCTAGTCCATAGTTTTCATCTAAACATTTTGGGTCTAATGGAAGAAAATATGAGTAGGTAGTTTGATAATGTCATAATTACCATGTGTGGATTATTCAAGGGGAGTTGGTCATATTTTTGTGATCATATTATTTCCCAAGTTACTATGGTCCAAATATTAAGTCATGTGATGAAGTTCAACCAAAGATATGTGTGTGCAAAGCTAGGATCTCAAGCTTTTTGATAGTGTTTTCTAAGCTCAAATAGAGCTGAGTAAGTAGTTTGGTGATGTCATATCTCACACGTATGAATTTTTTATGAATAACTTGATATATGGATGAATTAACCTATGAGAGAAGATATTATGTGTTAAATCTTAGTTCATGAAAATAAACATAACAAAATATATGCAAGTGCAAATTTGGGCTCCCAGGTAGTTTGACAATGTTTACCCATACATAGCTAAATTTGCATATGAAAAAAAATTGACTAAGAATTTTTATGTAGTCATATTTCAAACACGTGGTAGTTTCATAATGAGTTGATCATATGGGTTTGTTCAATTTTTTGCCTAGTTACTATGCACTAATTTTAAGGTCATGCAATGAAGTGCATCAAAATATATGCATGTATAAAGTTGGCCTTCCAAATAGTTCTTGACATAGTTGACTCTATGGTATAAAAATATAAGTTCCAATATTAATGGAGATATATCTCATACACATCGATGTTTCAAGATTAGTTTGACACATGGTTGGATTCCCCTATGAAATAAGATCTTATGATGCAAATTTGAGAACATACGTTTAAGTGCAACAAAATATATATCTATCCAGAATTGGCCTTTCAACAAAATTAAAGTGGTTCCTTTCCTTAGTCAAATTTTCACAAGGTGAAGTTTGAGTAAATATTGAAGAAATCAATGAAGTACATTTTCATCGTAAGTCCCCATATATTCATGTGTGTTCTACAAGTAACCGGAGAAGGATATTTTTTATTATTTTGATGATGTTCAAATGGTTTATGATGTCCTAGAAGTAACAATATCGTAAGAAGTGTTTAAGGTTTAATGTTGAGCAGAGGTAAAGATCAGGCTTCTTCTAAGATCTAACGATGAGTGGATGTTTGTACATACATAGATAAATAGTGTGTATTGAGAAAGATGATTTTAAGGTGTCTAATTTTTAACATAGATAAATACCAAGCTACGTATAGGAGATCAACGATGTATATGTGGTTAAGATTGCAAGTTTACATGAGATGAGGTTAATTTTTTAAAGTTTAACATTTAAGTAGTGGTGCACTATGATTTAAAGTTTGAAGAAGATTTAAGGTGATTATTTAAGCTAATATGAGAGGGATTGAGATGTTTTTTAAGTGACCAAAGTTTAAATATGACTGTTTGAATTCAAATATTTGAATTTAAAAAAAGAAAGATGAGTGTTTGGTTTTTGGGCCATATCTTTTGATACAAGAAGAATTTGCTAATGGTGTAAAATAAAATTTGTAGAGGACTCCAAAGTGAATTTTTAAATATATATTTAAATTTATGAAAGTGTGTAAATTCAAATTAATAAAGGTTTAAATTTTATTAAGTTCTCATGTGTGTTCTACAAGTAACCGAAGAAGGATATTTTTTATTATTTTGATGATGTTCAGATGTTTTATGATGTCCTAGCTATTGAAAATTATTTTGGACTCATTATGGATGATTTTTATGGTATTTAGAGGTTTTACTAATATATATTTTGTATAAACAAAGGCTTATAAGTTGACTATGTGTTTGTTCATGATGTTCTTATGCACCAAGTTAGTGTTTGAGTAGATTGATCATATGTAGAGGTGAGAAAAGTTGAATATGATCATTTTAGGAAGCTAAAAGGGTCATATGGAGTGTACCTATGAATTTTTAAGTGTTACTATCTTATTTTTTTATTTTATGAAGTGCTAAATGGGTAAATAGGTCTCCATGGGACCTATAAGATCTACAAGGGCCTACTTAAAAGGTGTAGCTACTTAAGGGTGACCCATAGATGCTATGCCTAACCTATGAAGATTGTATTGAGTTATGTCTTCATATGATAGATTATTTAAGCATTAATTCATGCCTAATGGCTAACCAAGATGTTGATTATCATGAAGGCTCAATAAATAGTGAAACTTAATGAGATGGTTTCTAGACTTGTATAAGGCTTGTGTGAGAGTAGTATACATTAAAGTGAAGAAGAGAAGATATGTTTGAAGGTTGAATATGTGAGAATAGGTTTGAGTGTGTATATGAGGGAATTTTGAGTAAAGAATGAGAGAGATTATGGTATAAATATGTGAGAGGCCTATATGAGATAGAGAGGGAGTTTGTGTAAAGGTTAGAAAATTAGAGATCCATCATTAGGTGTTGAATACATCAGTTCTAAGTTGGAGGTGTTCACTTCATAGGAGGGTATAAAGGGATTTATCTTCCTTAGGGGAAAGTTTCTCCTTATGAAATAGGTGTTTCACTAAAGTCCTTTGGTTAAAAGGACCTAACAAAGGTTTTGGATCAAAAGGACTTGACCAATACGTGGATAGGAGGACTTGATCATTCGGGGACTAGGTGCTCCTTTTGGAACAAGTATTGAACTAAATCTTGGTAAAAAGACTTGATTAGTATCTAGTTTATAATACTTTATAGGATAATTAGTCCAATTTTTTTTAGTCTTGGGAGTGGGTTTTATTCCCCAAGAGGGTTTCCTATATAGATCCTTGTATTGTGTGTGATCTTGCATTATCTTCATTGTTCATTGATATAAACATCTTGTATGATTCACAAATGATTGTACTAAAAGCTTAACTATTTAAATGGTTTGGAAATTGAATTAGATTATTTTCCACCAATGATTCACCCCCCTCTCATTGTTTTGTATCTCTAATAATTGGTATCATAATAGGTTCTTTGGTAACAACTTGATAGCTTGAAAGTGATCCAAGGTACAATATGAGTAGTCATCAAATACAAGGAGGTTTCTCTACTAATCAAAAACTAGTTTTCAATCGATTCAATTATGATTTTTGGAGTGCAAGGATGAGGACATACATTATGTCCCTAGGGTTTGATGTTATAAAATTTGTTGTGGATGGTTATGTTGCTCCTACAACTTCATCTAGTGCTACAGATAAGAAGTTGTTTGAAAATAATTCTAAGGCAATGAATGCCATCACTTGTGGTATTATAGAGACTAATTATAACAAGTTAATATAATATAAATATTCTAAATAGATATGGGATAAAATGAAGATCATTAATGAAGGATATTTAAGGTCAATCTTGCTAATTTGTAGACTCATAGAAGGCAATATGAAAGTCTTAAGATGAAGGAAGAATATTCTATGGCATCCTTTCTGTAGAGAGTTGATGATATTGTGAACATCATTAGAGGTCTTGGAGATAACATTGAAGAAGATATTATAGTTTAAAAAGTATTAAGGTATCCATCCATCAATATTGATCCAAATGTATCTATTATAGAAGAAAGTCATGATCTTACTCAGTTGAACATGGATCAATTGCATGGCACGCTTAATACCTATGAGATGAGAGTAAATGATGATGTACCACCAAAGAAGGAAGTATATTTCAAGAATAAAATGAATCCAAATAATAATTTCCAACATAAAAAACCCAAGGAGGATGACATTTATAATATAGATGAAGATGAAGTAATTGCTTTGATTTCAAGGAAATTGAAAACAGGTTCAGGCAAGTATAAGGGTAAAATACCCATCAAATGATTCAATTGTGAAGAGGTAGGACATTTTTCTAATAAGTGTCCTCATAAGTATAATAAGGATGATGATGATTATCATGGTCAAGGTCATGATGATGCCAAGATATAATTCAAGTCTAATAAAAAAAGGGATTTAAAAGGTTTGAAAATAAGAAGTACTTCAAGGATAAGAAGAGTCTCTACACCAAAGAATATTATATCTCATCAAATGAGAGTGAAGTTAGTGACTCAGAATATGATCATGAAGATGATGGTCCTATTAGAGATTAAACCTTATTCATGGTTGAGGAAGGTAGTTGTTCATATTAAAAGGAGTCTCCATGGAGTGATTTAAATTTTGATGGAGATGAGGTGGATTATGAGACTAAATTGATGAATGTCCTTGAAGAACTGAATATTGAGAAGAAGATTAACAAAAATATGATGTCTCAAATCAAGGACTGTGAGGAGAAATTTAGTGTGTATGAAGAAGTAGTGAATGAAGATACCAAGGAACATGAAGATATGGTCAAGCATCTTAGTAGTTAATTGTAACTTCTATCTACAACTCTAAAAGCCAAAGAGGATGAATGTTCAAGGTATGTAATTAAAAATGAGTTATTAAAATTTGAGTTATAAAAGAAATATAATAAGGTGAAGTCATTTGTGATATTTGAAAGGAGCTCAAGTGATCTAGATAATATTTTGAGTGGTTAAAAGAATGCTAGTAATAGAACTGGTCTTGGATATGAAGAAAAAAAGAATGTAACTCAAGACAAGATGAAGACTAATGTGAAAAAGGATAATCATACTTTGAAGACAAATCATCAGATAAATGGATGAAGGTGCTGGCATAATGAATATAAATTAGATCAGATAGCCAAATGCTATGAGGTATGCATGTTTCAATGGTTACTATTACACATGTAATCAATTTAAGAATAAAGCTAGAGAATGCAAGAGACCTATTAGAAACGAGTTTTCATGGAACTATGATGGGGGTCATCAGTCAAAAGGTGTGAAAAAAGTTAAGTTCCTCAACTATCTCGATGTGGGGCACTTTGCAAACCATTGTACACATAAGGTTAGACAAGGCGAGTCCTCTTCAGAAGGATGAGGTTGTTTCATTTTTCATGACATAAGACACATTGTAATTTTTTGTCCAAACAAGGTAAGACAAAATGTATTTCCATAAAGGATTATTATTTACTACAACTATGAGAATATTGGACATATTGCTAGGTTCTAGAAGCAAAATCCATTAAGTCAAAACAATTTCAATTAGGATCCTAGAGTACAAGGAAGAAGACAAGTTAACTCTTAGAAACCGAAGGTAGTAAGTGTGAGTCATGATGAGTTTGCAGGTCCAAATAATTTTTCTATGGTGAAGAATGCTTTACAAATTGAAGAGTGCCAAGGGCTCTCATTATCTGCTCATATTATGAATGAAGAGACTAAGTTCAAGAAGAAGACCAAGGTACTAGTCGAGGCTAGTTCTAAGATGTGTATGGATAAAAGTTACCATCATGCCATTGCTGAGAATATATCATGTAAATAACATCAATTGTAATTGATTAGTAATGAGGTTCCTAACTATAAGGTGGATTCATTAGATGAAAAGGTATGCCATGAATCTATGTTATCTCCATGTATTCTCAATTCAATCTTACAATAAAAGGAGAATATTGTAGTGGATGTGCATGTTTCTTATCTTAAGCCTAATAATAAAAAGAAGAACTATAAATATTAGATGACCAAGGAAGAGAAGGAATATGAGGAGTTGTGGTTAACTCTTGGTTTCATATTATTCTAGGATATTATGAAGTAGGGTGTATCTACCTATACTTCTTAGGAGACATATTTCCTATGGGGAATCATGTTTTTCTGATAAATATCATAATTCCAATCTATACAAAGACTTGTGTTGATCTTAGAGGGTCATTGGTTAAGGAGGAGTAACAAGTTCATGAGCTTGCTCAAGAGGTTTATGAAGGAGATATAGTATAGGGTTAGAATGGGTGTTTCTAATTGTCATAATGAGATTGATGAAATTTAAAGAAGATATTGGTGATGAAAAAGGTTTGTATACTTCTTTGTGATGTGATCTAAATGTTTTTATGGTTTGAAGGTATGCTGAAGTTAAATTGGATATTTTTGAGTACTCTCAATTTTCTCAATTTTTGCTTAAAGGTAAGCAAGCCTAAAATGGGATATAGGATGTACGAGTTCCCAAAGGTGTGGAAGCTTAAATATTTGTCCAAAATTATGTGATGGGTATCTCCAAGTTTGTAATAAGTTTTAGAGGTGTGCATTGACTAGAAGGAGGTTTGTTGCCTTGTTTGTTTTAAGTTTCTAGGGTTTTGGGCTATGCTATGATTTAAGGTTTTAGTCCTCTTAATATATTTAATGGTACTAATGTGTTATAAAATCAATATTTACAAATATTTTAAAGTTTGTGGTTTTCAAATTGTTCATGTATTTATCAAGATGGAGGCTTAGTTGACAAGTTGGTTCATGAAGGAAATATATTGCAGAGGATGAGATAGTTTTTTTAAATTGGTTTGATTGAGGGGAAATATGAGAGTGATCCAAATATTAATTTTCAATTATTTAATGTGTGTTTAATAAAATTTTTGGGATCTACAAGTTCTAGGTAGGGTTACAAGGAGACTAGATAGGCCTAGTTAGAAGAAGAGTGATTTTTTTATTAATTTATCAAAAAGATCAAGGTAAAAGTATTTTTAGGGGATTATTAGGTTGGTTTATATCATGTTTTATATTTGGTGAGTGACATGAATTTTTATTGGTGGTTATTGAGGTAGCTTGGGAGGGAAGGCTAGTAAGAATATGTGGTCGTTCTTCAGGGTGTGTGGAGATATAAAGATGAATACGAGGTGTAATTTCTTTAAAATATTAAGGGGGATCCCTATCAGATGTTTCTTAGTGATTTCCATCATATTTTAGTGTTTTGTGTGTTCTTTCTTCATTGATTGAGTGCTTGGTTGAAGAAGAGTGTTGGCATGTAGCAAGAAGTAGTTGTCAAGGCAAGAAGAGGTAAGTTCGAGGTGAGGAGAAAATTTTAATATATTTATAATATGTTATTATCATTAGAGTAGTATTTTTTAGGTCCTCAAGATTATTTGGTTCCCACTTTTTCATTATGTCAAAGGGGGAGAAAGTTCTTATTATGAGAGTGTTTGAAGAGAGAGAAGGACAATGAGCTATATATTATTTTATGATGGGTGTTAAAATAAATGACAAAGGGGAATTTTTTTCAAGAGTTTATAATGATGTCATGGTGATTCCATGGATGTGTCTTTGAGATTGGATGAATTTCCTTCATAGCCTATGTGACAATGACAAAGTGTGCAATATGCTTATCCTATTATGCTTAAATTAGGCTTGGTTGATCTTCAGAATTTGACTATTTAGAGATGATTATGGATTATTTTGAAGTATTTATCTTGTGAAATAGGTAATATTATAGGTCAAAGATGAATTTATTATTTGTTTAGATAAGTATAATTCATCTGGTAGTCTATAGTTTTCATGTAGACATTTTGGGTCCAATGGCAAAAAATCTAAGTAGGTAGTTTGATGATGTCATAATTGCCACATGTGGATGAGTCAGGGGGATTTGGTTATATGGTTTTTATTAAATTAGTCCCAATTTGATATTTTATAAGTCTCAATTCATGTGATGAATTGAAACCAAACATATGTGTGTGCATAGTTGGGTTCCTAAGCTTTTTGACAGTGTTTTCTATATTGAAACAAAGCTGAGTAGGCAGTTTGGTTACATCATATCTTACACACATGAAATTTTTAGGAGTATATTTAAATATTTATGAATTAAAATATGATATAATATTTTATTTTTTAAATCTTAGGTCATGTGACTAATCGTGACAAAAGATATACAAGTGCAAAGTTGGGCTCCCAGGGAATTTGATAGTGTTTTCCCATACTTAGCCAAATTTGAATGTGGCAAGAAACGTTTAGGAATTTTGATGTAGAAATATTTTTCACATGTTAAAATTTAAAATGAGTTGATTCTATGTTTTTAAAAAAAAAAAATTATACCTATTTTCTATGTTCTAAATTTTAGGTCATACGATGAAGTGCATCAAAATATATGCATGTGCAAAGTTGGCCTTCTAGACAATTCTTGACATAGTTGGCTCTATAGAAAAAAATCTGAGTGAGAATATTAATGGAATTATATCTCACATGTGTAAAGGTTTCAAGATTAGTTTTACACATGGTTTGATTCCCCTATGAATGAAAATCATATGGTGTAAATTTGAGAACATGCATTTGAGCATAGTAAAAGATATGTCTATCCAAAGTTGGCTTTCCAAGCATATTACAGTGGTTCCTTAGTCAATTTTTTACAAGGTAAATTTCAATAAAATATTGAATAAATAATTGAATCATTTTTTCTCTAAGATGTCAGGAAGTAGCGAGATGGTAATAAGTGTTTGAGGTTTAACATTGAGCAGTGGTAAAGATCAAGATTCTTCTAAGATATAATGATGAGACAATGTTCATAAGTATATAAATCAATGGTGCGTATTGAGTGAGATGTTTTCAATGTGTCTAATATTTAACATAGATAAATATAAAGTTATGTACAAGAGATCGACAATGTGTATATGGTTAAGATTACAAGATTACATGAGATGAGGTCAACTGTTTGAAGTGCAATATTTGGGTAGTGGTGCACTATGAGTTAATGTTTGAAAAGAATTAATAGTGTGTATTTAATATAAGATAATAGGGCATTATATGTGTTTTAAGTGACTGGATTTTAATTGTGACAATTTAAATTTAACAAAGGAAAGACTAATTTTTGGTTTATGGGCCATATCTTTTGATGCAGGTAGAATTTACTCATTGTGTAAAAAGCAAATTTTTAGAGGACTCCAAGGAAAATATGGAAATATGTATTTAAAGGTATGAAAGTGTGTGAATTAAAATTTATTAAGGTTTAAAGTTTACTATGTTTTTGTGTGTGTTTTAAAAGTAACCCAAGAAGGATATTTGTGTTTGTTTTGATGATGTTAGGATGTTTTATGATGTCATAGGTATTGGAAAGTATTATGGAATCCTTGTGGATGATTTGTATGGTATTTGGAGTTTTTAAGAATTAATATTATATATGAATAAAGGATTAAACATTGACTATGTTTTTGTTCATGATGTTCCTATGCACCAGGTCAGTGCTTGAGTAGATTGATCATACAAAGAGGTGAGAAAAGTTGACTATTATCATTTTAAGAAATCAAAAGGGTCATGTCAAGTGGACCTATGAATTTTGAAGTGGTCCTATGTTATTTTTTCATTTTATGAATTTATAAATGGGTAAATAGGTCTCCATGAGACCTATAATATCTACAAGGGCCTAATTGAAAGGTGTTGTTATTTAAGGGTGACCCATAGATGCTATAACTAACCTATGAAGATTTTATTAAGTTGTGTCTTTATATGATATATGACTTAAGGGTTAAGGCATGCATAATGGTCAACTAAGATGTTTATAATCATGAAGGCTCTATAAATAGTGAAACCAAATGATATGGTTTCTAAACTTGTGAAAGGCTTATATGAAATTAGTATGTGTTGAAGTGAAGAAGAGAAGATAGGTTTGAAGGTTAAAGATGTACAAAGAGGTCTGAGTGTGTATTTGAGGGTATTTTGAGTGAAGGAGAGAGATTGTGGCATGCCTATGTGAGAGGCATGTATGAGATAGAGAGGGAGTTTGTATAGGGGTTATAAATAGAGATCCATCATTAGGTGTTGAAGACATCAGTTCTAAGGTGGAAGTGTTGACTTCAGAGGAGGGTATAAAGGACTTGATCTTCCTTAGGGATAGTTTCTCCATATGAAATAGGTGTTTAATTAAATGCATTTGGTTAAAAGGACTTGACCAATAGGTGGTCAAGAGAACATGATCATCTTAGGGGCAAGTGCTCATTGTACAATAGGTGTTTCACTAAATCTTGGTAAAAAAGACCTGATTAGTATCTTTTTTGTAATACCTTATAGGACAAGTACTCCAAGTGTTTTCAAAATTGAGAGTGGGTTTTATTCCCCAAGAGGGTTTCCCATATATATCTTGTGTTGTGTGTGTGATCTTGCATTATATTCATTGTTAATTTCTATAAACATCTTGTATGCTTCATAAATGATTGTATTAAAGTTTAAGTGTTTAAAGGGTTTGGATATTGAATTGGATTTCTTACCACCATTGATTCACCCACTATCAATGCCTTGCATCTCTAAAATTCCCCACTTATTTCAACCTTAAACCTCTTCATAAAGGTCTTGAACGCCATTTTACACCCTCACTAGTCATCAAACTTGTCAGAAGGATTGAGGATCTTAAAGATAGTAGTAGGGTTTATGAACAAGTCAGGAGTCTATCTACATTGGGCTTTTCTCAAGGGTGTTTGATGAGAACCCTAGATTCCAATCCTTTTGGGTGGTTTATAAGGATCCTAAACATCATTCTATACTGATACACAACCATCATGTAATTACAAACCTATTTACAAACTTTCCAAAGCCTAGTTTGTCCATATAGCCCCTAGACTGATTGTCCTAAACAATCAGTCTAAGATAAAATATTGGATATACACCCTCTTTTTGACCAAAATGATAGAATTGGTGCCTGAAATTGGTCATGATGACAATTTTTATTAATTTTTAGAGCTTTCCCATGTCTATAAGTGTCCTAAATACTCATTTTACTTAGACTGGTAGTGGGCTACTTGTTGACTGTGTTTGAGCATGAAATATCTAAGTATGGTATTTATCCCTTATTTCTTTGAGGTTATCTAAGTCTAAAATTCATCAAATATCCTTGTGACATCTCCATAATTCTCTCTTAGGTCTCACCTTATTTAATCCATCCTCTATCTATAACTCTCTTGGTACTCCATATGCATGTGTATGCTCACTTAAGACTTGTTGACCAAGTTTTTTGATTAGAATGGAGTGAATGGATGTGGTTAGGAAATTAAATGAAACTAATCAGTTCTTACACAATATCCACTACCTCATATGAATGACTTAGACTCATTAGTATCGTTATATCTTGAGAAGAGAATCTTGTACCTTTATATTCGAGCACACACCTTTTCTTTATGCATGATTTGACTAAAAGTGACTTAGTTTTGTATAGGTATTAGTTGAATTAACCTTATTTTGTTTAAGATATAATATATATTGAGTTATGTAACTCATGTATTAAGACATTTTTCTTGACATGGCCTTTGAGCCACTAAACCATTATGCACTTTCATCCTTAAGTCTACCTAGTTGACTTAGCCTTTAGGCTTTTCTTATGTTCTTGGTTGGGTAGGGTGGTAAGCCTTATTAATGTTAGTTTATTATAAATTTATGATCAATCTTACCTTGATAAGGTACCTTTGAATTCACCCATTCTAAAAATTTCTTTAAATAGTGACTTCTATCACATAACAATAGCTCCAAGTAAGCCAAATTGAATGGTTATAGGTGATAGTTCAAGAAAAGGGCTTGGATAGTGGAGTATAATATAATTTATCTTAGTTACACCATTTTAAGATGGGGTCTTATCATCTCTCAATCACTCTTCCTAAATCATTATTGACTTGACCATTTCGACTCAACTTACTTACACAGTCAAGAAATACGAAGGATCTGGTTATAGATGTTCATTTGGGCTAAGTCTCAACATTGATAAGTGAAGTAGGGAGATTTGGACATATAATAGGTCAAAATAAACCTTCTCATTGATTTAAATTATTAATGGTGGACATTTTATACTTGACTTTTACTTATGATACACATAGTGGTCCAACTCTGCCTCTTGTAACTTACCTTATTTTCTCTTAGAAGTTGATTGTAGACCTATATATGGTGTTGCTATAGGCATTCTTATATGTTAGGCCTTATTGAGATATTTAAGGTCTCACACATGGATGTGTTGGGTATCCTTGAGAATCACTCATACCTTGGACTTCTATAAGAAATCTCATATTCCAATGAATCATAATGTTTCCTCAACTATATTCACATGCCATGGATAGAACAATTTATGTGGTTATAGGTGATAGTTTGGCTTGGTAAGATGTAAGCCTTGATGGGCATGGAGGCAAGTTATAAAACTGTCCATTCCAAAAATCTCATCATGAACTTGAGACCTATCACTATTCATCTTTTTATTAGGATAATCCTTGATTCCCTTAATAAAATAAAATTTTCAAGAGTCTTGTAGCTCTTCTAATTGTATAGATTGAGACACTCCAAGTGTGCCACCTAAGGTTAATCATCTAAGATAAATTATTGTGTTCATATAGCATTAAGTTATTGTTTATAAACCACCACAAGTCTTCTCTTCTCTCATATATACTTTTCCTTTAAGAGACTTCCTTATTCACTCATCGAAATGCTTATTTGGAACTATACTATACTAGGATAAATAACTAGTTTTAGGTGCTTATTAATCTTATTTAATAGGGAATATGACTTATATACATCTAAATTCCATGGTTCATTGATATTGAAGATCCCAAGGGGGTTATAAAGGTTTATTGGCATGGCCTAAACTAGGAATGAAGGGTGAATGGATGGATAAGGGCATCTATGGGGTGACAAGAAGGTTAAAGCATTAAAACAGGGATGAAACACAATGAAAGGCAATAAAAGAACCATGAAGTCACAAAGTATGAATTATGACATGGATTTAAGGATTGAGACTTCCCCAAGATACACCTCATGAATGTTGAAGATACTTATACATAAACCTATGAAATCATGACACTTTTAGAAGTAGAAAAGGACATACATAGTGCTAGAATGAAACCTAGGAAACTCACAAAAACCTTAATCTTTGAAAAAGACTTTAAACTTTTCTAAAATTGATAAGGTGAGTTTTGGAGGCAAGATGAGTGGTTTTAGGCTTGTTAGGGAATGAGGGTCCATAAAATTATTATCAAGGCATGATAATGACCCATTTCAAATTCAACAACTCCCTGGAATAGCTTTGGGACATTTGAGCACTCAACAAATGCCATTAAGTCATACACATTGAACATCATAGAGTGGCCTTCAAGTATGCCTAGGTATTTTTCCCTTAAGATATTATGCGATGACTAGGGGATATTGGATGTCTAATATTATAAAGGAGTCATGAGGGAACATGAAACACTCTATCAACCTTTAAACTTAGCTAAAAATTTCATAGAAAATGAGTAAACACTTTATTCATTATCCAAAGCTGACTATAGGCTGCACATAGGAGCTATATTTTAAGGTTTTCTAGTTCCATAAACTCACACATGTGATTCAAGCGATATAAATTCCATGGAAGGATTATCTAAGACTTGAGATAACAAAATCAATCATTAATTTGAACAAACGGGTCAAAAAACCTTGAAAACCATTCAATCCAACTTGGCATGTACAGATGAGAAGGGCATACAAATTATTTAATTTTTTAAAGAATGTTCATAAGGTTAATGAGACCAATATATAGGGTGGAAGCTACCTAAGTGTAATTTCTTGGGTTATGAGCTTGAGCCCCTATTTTCTCTCATCTGTATGGTATAAGTATAAACCTAAGGATTTATCTAGGTATGTAAAGGAAGTAGGTGAAATGAGATTGCTTATTTTGGTCATGTTTGAAATCCATTCATCATGAAACATTTTTGAATCGTTAGATATGATCCCATATTAAAATTATGATCCTACTTTGTATGGTATAATCCGTATAGTTCCATACAAGTGTAGAAACCATAAAAAATCTCTATCTTTCCATCATTTTCTCTAAATATCAAGTTGGGAACCATCATTTTAAGGCCAAATGAGGGGAATGACAAGTTAATAAACCATTTAAAATAGGATAAAATGTAGTGAAGAAGTGGAATATCCATAAATCGGCATGTAGGACTCACTTGGCTAGTGGAAAGTTTTTAGGTGTGTCTCAAAAGTATTTTAGTCCCATGAAATGTATAGGTGTGGTCATTTGGTATGGATTATTCCTCTTTAAGACCAATTTTTATGAAATTTATTAAGTCATTTCCCCCTTCCTAAGGTTTTATAAAGTAAATAGGTTTGTATGAAGTGGCTTGAGGGGTGTTTGAGGGTTAAGTGGAGTGATGACGGTGTTATATGGGTTTAAATGAATATATAATAGATAATGTAATTTAATAAACTATTATCATCATGTTATGGCTTCAAAAAATTCTTTGAACACATTCATATTATTGAAATATCCTTAAACTCCTCAACTAGGGATAAATCACTGATAGACTTTCAAGATCTTTTGACAATCATCTCTATGATTAAAATATCACTATCACACCTAAAATATCACCAAGAAAACATAAATAGACTCATAACACAATTTATCAAGCATGAAACTATGGCACATCATGACACTTCCTATTAGGGCTCAAATATTCTCAAAAAAGGACCAACAGGGCATGATCCTATAAGATATCATCATGAATCAGGATATAATGGTTGTCACTCAAAAAAATTTGACATCATGGATTGACATCTAACTTGTGATGCCATAAATGTCAACATTTCTAGTGATTTTAATGGGTGACCAGTCGATTAATCAAAATAACTATTGTCACTCTAGAGCGAACCTTGATTCAAACTATGTAAAACTTAGCCTCACTCTAGCTGATATAATTGGATCTTCTCAGAGTGTGGGTGACTTTATATTGAGAATAATCTCTAGAGAGGCTTGGTTCCCTTAATATTTATCAATTAAATCTGATCTACTATGAATTTGGGGTCAAAAGGGGAAGGAAATACTAAAATGAAAATCATATCTAATTGGGTGATGCACCTAAATTTCTTATGTTCATTGGAAACTATTGAAACTGATGCACACATGCGAGTCAATGAAATTTATATATTTCCCTTATGTATAAATATTTTAGATGAAGTATTAATATAACTTTGGATTACAAAATTCATTTTTTACCTCTTCAAATGACCAATAGAAGGTTAGATAGAAAGCAATAGTTGAGGAAAGGACATACTAAAAAGATATATAATCTCACTTATATGTTGATACACAATTAATTACACTCTATTATCTATCAAAACTGATGTGCAAATAAAAATATCCTTCATTGATGTATGGTCTAGATTACAATTTCTACTTCACCTCTAAGAATAATGAAAAAATAGCTTGAAAAAGCCAATATATATGTCTATAAACCTAATCCAAGCCCTAAGTTATGTTTAAAAGGGATAATGGGTGGTCTTGGTTGACTCAACTCAAGACAAATCATTTAAAAAAAAATTAAACAACTCAAAAAAAATCCTTTAATCTCCACAAAATTTACATGAAAAGCTTCAAACTTTTGCATAGAAGGGATGGTGGGCCCATTTAAAAATTCAAAAAACTCTCTCATGCATGATGCTATGAAAAAATACAAAAGGAATTCCACTTAAAGTTATTGGAAGCTAAATTGGAACAAGAGAACATTCCCCTTTGTATGGAGTCCAAGGAAGATGTATAACAAGCTTTGACAAGTCAACTAAACTTAACTCCATCTTGCATGAATGATTCTACACTAATCCCTGGGTGGGTAACTCAAGCTTGAATATTTTAAAGTGATTGAAATATGTTAATAAAAAAATCATTAAGAATATCTATGGCACTTGAAAATTAGTCAACTAAAACTTTGACTCATTAACTATAACTAATGTCCTTTTCATGAAAAGGGACTTTGAAGGTTGGAGATGTGCATGAATACCCCATGGAACGGTAAATATGAAGTATGGAAACTCATTTGGAACTCTTTTTTAGCTTGTCCCAATGCCAAAATGTTATAGGTGGGTATTGATCAGGTTTGAACAATACTATAAAAAAATTCATCTTCAATATACACTTATATCTATTCATAGAATATGGGGGATCCTACCCATCTCCTTGTAGTCATTTTATCTCTTTGTAAAAGGTTTTATGCCTCTTTCATTCATATTATATACATGTCTAATGTACTTGAATATAGGTGGACCTTTGAAATTTCCTCTTGAAAGTAATACTTGATGATATTGGCTTCATTTTCTTCCTCAAACTCTTTATTCACTGGCTATGAAACAAACTTATAGGCCACTACTCACCTTTTACTTGATAATTTGAAGGAAGGTTTTACCCTTAAGATGGTTTTAGGTTTTATTGAGAGGGTTTTAGATGAGTATTTTGTACTTATAAACCACATATACCTTGTTTCTTATCCTTATTTTGAGGTTAAAATTTTCCATGTGATCCAAGCAAACTAGTAGGCTTAGTAGTCTACCTCCATCCTCACACTTACTAAATAGGCCTAATTTAATTCATCTACAACTATCATGATTATATGTCATGATTTTTGAATAAATTTGGATCTTGACTAACATTAATATTCAATGAGTATGATCATCTCCTTAGACTTGACATATTCATACCTTCAAGAAGGTTTCCCTTGAAGGCCCTATATTCTCAAACTATAAGTGAAAACAAGGCAACGTAAGGCACTATAGGTTACTTGATCATGACTATAGGTGCCTCCTTTGTTATTCTAGAACATCTCTAAACTCTAGAATGAATTTTACCTTTATACTCTCTTCATGAAATGACAATAATAATGCCATTTATGCCTTGATATTTAGATAAAACTTTCCAAATCGACACATAGGTCTGTAGGGTTCCATTACATTATCTACAACTTGAATGAGGTTAGGTTATATGATGTTTATAGGTTAGTATTTTATTAAGTCTATTGTAGGTTAAAAATATAGATATTCTTGATGTTTTAGGATTTCATCCTTTTTTTAAGCTCATGATGACCCCAACCAAGCTATTGATTCCTCAATTGATGTTCTACATGCTTTATATCAAATACCAAACATAATTTATTCCAAATGACCCCTGTACGGATTGAGAACTATGCTTGAGGCCTTAAAGGATTTTTAAAGCTTGAGGTATAACTATGAAGGCCCCCCTTATCCACATATTATATTACCATAGCCATAATATCACCCCTTATGTCTTAAACCCTACCACTATCATGAAATCCTATGTGACTGTGACATAGAACCTTAAGTGTTTTAAGGTGGTTATAGGTGATCATTTTGGCTATAGGTGAATGTAATGAGTGTTTTAGGATTGTTTTAAAACTTTATGTACCTTTTCCTCTCTTTATCACAATTGTAAATGTTTTATTCCCCTCACAGGCCTTGACAAGTCCTTTAGACAACCAAAACCTCATCACCTAGAATATGATTATGTGGTCCATACCATGGCTTGTAGGCCATCATGGTCACCTCATAGTGGCTATAGGGTGGAATTTAGACTTTGTGATATCATATTATTTTATTTAAATAAAAATTTATTATTTTAAATCTATTGACCTAGGAATGTTTAGGTTACACCTCCTTGATATATCCTTAGTGACCCTACACCTTCAACTATACATGAATACACCTCCCGGCCTATAAGTATTTCAAGGGTTGAATGTGAATTTTTGTAGTTATTATTAGTCCTAAAATGGACTTGGTATGCTCTTTTAATCTTTTGACATAAGTAAATACTCTCCCCCAATGCATATTACTTCTCTACGAATCAAAACTACCCTCCTAGATAGGTTCAAGATCATCCATATTACCATCAAGCCTCCTTATAGGGTATGGACCTATAAGTCACTTTTGTACTGAATGTAGGTGCTTTTATTTATGATTCAATGATCAAACACCCTTTATATTTCTTACCTTAAATAATCCCCTTGATTTTAATGCCCTAATTCTTCTTTGAATTGACCTTATCTTGTCTTTAATCAACATAACACCTCACAAATTATTGAGATAAATCCTTCTTTTCTTGGCTTGGTGACTTAGTGTGATGTCCTTTGTATGGACTGTCAAGAAACGACTATGTATATAAAGGTTATATATGGAACTTGATTGCTATGAATATCTCTTTGTTATTAATTGTTTCACTAAAGTGACCAATACTATTAGTATTTGATCAAGGCATCACCCTTCCATGTTCTTCAAGCTTCATAAACTAGGATTCTGAACAACCCTACTTAGGGATGGATATAGATGATCTTCATAAGCCTACTGTAGGTGTTAAAATTGGTGATATTTGAGTACATTAGAACATATTGAGTATTGAAGTGATCATTTATAATCACAACCAATAACTCACTTCCAAGATGAACTTAACACTTTACTTAGCCTTATGTCATATAGGATTTGTTATCATTTAGCCTATAGAATACCTTCAATAGGTTGTAGATTATGTGCATGAAGTACAAGCTATAAAAGGTTAATTCAGTGGATTTAAAACCATGATGTCTCTTCAAAAACATGCTTAAACCTATATAAAAGATTAAACTCCTTGATGTTTGGCCTAAAGTATGACCTCTCATTGTAGTTTGTTGTAGGTAATCCTTCTAGTGCCATATGTACAAACAATAAACTATGATTTACTTGCCCATATACCCATTAAACATGCTTTTTATGGATTTATTATCTTCATCCCTTAGTTCATTAGTGATGTAAAAGGTGATGGAAATGGAATGAAGGGTGAGTGAAGTGGAAAAACATGAAGGATGATGGGGAAAACACAATTAAGGGTGGAATGAAGGTGAAAACATAGTGGTATGGTAGTGATATGGTAAGAATGAGGTGAAGGTGGGAAGAATGATTTGGGAACATGAAAAGACCAAGAGGAGGAATGAATGAAAATATGAATACCAAGTCATCATTATACCTAAATTTGGAAGCCAAGAACAACTAGTAAGAGACTGAAATTTTATCATGGTTCTCTCTAAAAAACTTTAAAATTTGTAAAAAAAAATCTTAAAAAATGCTAAACTAGCCATTTTGAAACACCTTACTTGGGTATGGAGAAGGATTTATTCTATGAATATTGGAGATATTATAAAATTTATGCATGGAAAAAATGAAAATCTTGATGTAAACCTTTAAAAATACAAAATCTTGAAAATTTAAAACTAATTCCTTCTCCTTGGACCATATAATTATTCCTTACAAGATTACCAAACTATAGATTAATTGGATAACTTTAAGACCTCTATTTGACCTTGAATTAGATAAATAACAGCTTTATAATGTCATGTATAGATAAATAAATTCATCAATATTATATAATAAGTTTATGTTATCTAAAACTCTACCTAGGTGAGGAGAAATTGAAGAAAAATAGTTGCCTATTTGGATGATAGGCAACAAAATTTACCATAAATTTAACTAAATGGTTCATGATCATGGATAATCCAATTGAGAAACTGATTAGACCATCAATAATCCCTCTGAGTCTACTTTTTTCACCCCAAATTTGAGATTTGTTCCCTCCTCCAGCAAATTGTACCATTAGAAAACCTAAATGTAGGTCTCTATATGCCAAGAAGCAAGAAACCAAAGGGAATTTGGTTTTAATCTTGTATGATGATGGATTGTCATGAAACTCTTGATGGAACCTAGATATTCCCTATAGATGATTTCCCCTACCTTGTATATTATGGAAACTATATGGATTCCATACTATTGCTTGTAAAATAGGTGAAAAAAGTTATTTTGCCTTTTTAAAAGAGAACTAAGGATTATCACCACTTAGGATTGAATATTTGAAAATTATTTCATGTAAATCATGAAAAATTACATATTTTTATCTTTTTTCATGCTTTAATATTACCAAATTGGCATGTGGGAGGGGTTTGGGGGCTTTTTAACACATGAGATGACCTTTTCATGACTTGGAACTTTGGACTTAGGATATTTTCACCCTTTTGAACATGAATAAAGATATTTTTAGATAATTTAAAAAAATTTTAAATAATTTTTTATTATTTATACCCCATTTTTTGATATTTTGATCAAAATTTATTTTTTTAGACCAGAATTGACTAGTTTGACCAACTACAAATGGGTAAGGATTATATTTATGAAAGTTTTGAATATTAAGGGTAATAATTTGGCTTTGATAGGTAAAATTAATAAAAATAACCCAATCACTCCTCATGACATGATGATCACTTGGACCACCAAATTGATTTTCACCAAGATCACTTCTTAGAAGTGTAATAATAACAAGACACATAGATCAACAATAAAGAAACAAAACCTAGCTTTGAGAAGCACACTTAAAAACTAGGGACAAAGAAAGAAAGGAAATAAATAAATAATATAAATACATATAACTTGTGTGACACACTTATTAAAGTAGATAATTAACTACTAAAAAAATTAGCATGAATTTGACTTCTTTCCCCCAAGATCAAATAGAAATGTCCATTGGTCACTATGGTACCATGAAGTGTGGTTAAAATGTGTTGATTTAGGTCTATTCATATTTTTATAATTTTATGACAACATCCACCTATATCTATGATCATTTTCATTATCATGGTCTCTTAGAAGAGTGATTAGACCTTCTGGCTCCATCCCCAGGTGCATGGGTTAACTATGAGAGTCAAAAACCCAATCATATTCTTCCCATATCCTTATATTTTTCACAATCAAGCTCTTATATTATTAAATCATGGGTTTCACCTGATTTTACCCATTAGATTCATATTGATAAGTTACTAAAGTATCCTTAACAAGATCCTCTTCAAGCTCTTTATGGTGTAGAGGTGGAGTGTCTAAGTTCAATCAAAAGTCTTCTAAGTCACCATAAGAAGATATATCATCATGTTAAATGGAAAAATCATAGGTGTCACTTCCATTCTTACCATTTTTTTGTAAAACATCTTCTTAATCACTCACCTCCAACTCCTTGACATGGTCATAAAAAGTTATTAGTCTATTGTAACTTGTTCGTCTTCATTTTCAATGGAGAAAGGTAACTTATTAACCCACTAAAGTTCCAATTCATCTTGATTTGGTAATCCTTGACTTTTATTTTCTTAGCCACTTGTAACATCATCTTTTTATCCTATTCCACTATCTAAGTTTACCATGATGAGTTATTCAACTTCACTCAAGAACATAAGGTATAAGTGCTGTCAATGATCTTCTAACTCACTTGATCTAGTCTTGGTATAAATAATAAGATCATGAAGGTTATATTATTTATTATTTCCTAGGGAAGGATTGATATGAGTTGTTTTTCCATTCACTCCATCATTATGGTATTATGACTACCACTTATCATCCAACCTATTTTCATGTTCCAAATCTGATCTACTGGGATGAATAGGAGTTCTAATCTTAATTTCTTCTTCATAGGCACTTAAGGTGTCCTCTTCAAGGTGATCTTCAGGTTATAATGAAAATGTAATATTTTCAATTTCTTAAAGGATTGCCTCTTCATTGACCAACCTTAATAGTTTTTCCATCATGCTTGGATGCTTATATTCTAACTTTAATGCACTTGAATCCTATTTAATATAATAAAGGGTGGGTGGAAGATACACTCCATTATATTGTTTAATGGTTTCCAATGTATTCTTACAACTTAGGATCTTAGGAATGTCATGATTGAAGACCAAACCCTTATATTTTAAATATTCAATTGTCTTATTAGATTTAGGTACATTTTGGTGCTCATGAGAGGCTACAACATGAAGGGTTGAAAGCATACTTGGAGAACATGAAACACCTCTTGAAACATATTTCATAGCTTCTCTTTCCTATTGAATCTCCCTTTCAATTTTAGGCATCACATAGTTTATCTCTTTGGCCCATGAAGGCTTCCAACCTGGTGTTACTATAGGTTCTTAAGAAGGCATAGGATCTTGAACACAAATATATTACTTTGAAGAATGATGGTGAAGGTAATCTACACTTGAGGTGGTTGGGGTGTAGGGTGAATTTGAAATTTATAAATTGGATTAGACTTGATTTTGAATTTCACACCAAACTTAAGTTTGAAAACCATATGAGATAAGTCATTAGACAAGCACCCCATAATATTATGCATAAAATCACTAGCCAAAAACAAGGCAAAATAAGGTAACAAGTATACCATAATGAGGCTTTGTGCAACTTAAATCTTAGGGAAGGCATGGAGGGTGAGTTATAGATTCTTGATAAGACCAAAAATCCTCATAAGAGACCCATTCCAATGTAATTAAAAGTTAGGGGTAGGTTCATACACCATGTTAATATTATGTGCCACTAACTTAGGTATAATTGAATGACTTGCCTTGTCATCAAACAAATAATTGTGGACTAATAAGTCTCTAATGATTAGAGAGGCTAGAGAATGATATGGAGTAATCAACTTGGTTTTTTTTTGTTGGTTTGTAGGGTTAATTTGATGATGGATGAGGGTTTGACACTTAATCTCACTTAATCTCTTTTTTCTACCTTAGGAATTCTTTTTATATGTCTCCCTCTTCCGTCAACTTCTAAATTTCTAAGTTTAAATGATCATTATTTGATTTATGTTGATAGAAATGAATATTAGGTTGGTATTGTAATTTATCATGAGGGTAAAAGGGTTGCTAAGGAGGTGGATGAGGTTCAAAATAAGGTGGTTAATCTTGGTAATTATAATATCCATTATAATATTGGCAAGGGTTACCATAAGACTCATAAGGGTTATTGTAGGGATGATAGGGAGGTGAAGGATAGAAAATTACCCCATAGGCTACCATAACTCCTCATATGACACATGTATCACATCATGAACATAACCAAAAACCTTCTTACCTTTGTAGAAATGAAGTTATGATGCCTCTAACCTTAAAACTGATTACAAATCCCTTCCAAAGATACTTGAATCTACAAAATATGACTATAGATACTGTTAATGATGTCCTCAACTTCTAAAAGTCCTCTATGGATACCAAATCATGATTTAGGGCACTTAAATATTGCCCCACTGGGTGTACTAAAATGTCTAGGTGTTTAGGTTGTACCCTTGCTAAGGAAGGGATTGTTCACATCTATCTCAAACCTAGGATAACATGGGATTGACCTATAAACTATGGGTTACCTAATATATATGTCACACCTCTAGATTTTATGGGGATATTTCCCAAAAAATTTCAATTTAACTCTTTCTAAAACCTAATCTTATTTTGATGAAAAGGCTAAATAATTTACATGAATAAAACCTACACTAAAGGTTGGTGATGCACTTAAAATTATCTTTTATCCACCCTCTCAGGTTGAAACTTTGAACACACTAAGACATAATGTATAGATATGAGGAGATATATTCAATAAATTATAAGCAATAATATATCATCTAGAGGTCAATTTGAATGACTGAAGCAAGAGGTTCATGAGAAAGAGGCCTAGTTCAAGGCACTTACAATTTGATTCCTACTGTAAACTTGAGCTATCAACCTCACAACCCGCTAGACAACCTACCAATAAATCTTGTTTATACTTAGGTGAAACTTAGAACTACTAAGGGAAGATCATACCATTATGCATATCAAAAAAATAATTAACAAACTAATCATATATCACAAATAAGTTCCAAATGCTCTATTCATCACTCAAAGAGGTGCACAAGTACAAACACTGGTAGATTTTCCTCATACCAGCTTGAGGGATATAATGTAAGGCCAAAATCCTTTAATATAAAAAAGAAAATAAGATGAGGAAGAGATAAATAATGGTTTATAATAGGAATGAGGATTCATGAATGATTATAATCTACTTTTTCTATAGTTATAATTGACTATAACATCCCTCCATATTCATCTCCACACTTTGGTTGAGTGAATAGGTGATTCAAATGGACATTTTGGGTGTTGATGTTTAATTTTAAAAAATTATAAATAATGGGAAGAATATGTACACCAATTATAGACAATTACCTCTCCCTTCCAATTAGCTACAAATAATCAAAGTGTCTTAACGGAGCCTATTTCCATTAGTCATTAATGGTGTAACCTCCTCTTACATGATAAATAAGGCTTGATAACTTCCCCACTCTCCTAATTTACCATGAAGTGTACATTATGTATCTATGGATAATTGGTGATGGAATTTATAACCTCTTTTTAACTCTCTCAGCATCCCTTGTACACCAATTTTGAGCTCTCTTATTGACCCAAATAGTAAATAGACAAATTAGGCTTAATTGCCTAAGTGTTGGTGCATATATGCCATAAAATACCTATAAGAAAGATTATAAACATATGAGAACATGGAATTAATACCCTAAAAACACCTTAGACTATGTCATAAGCCTTTTTGTATCAAAAACATCTATAATTTTGTTGTAGTAGTTGACTAGGCCTTCTTGTCTCTATTTATGTAGACTAGATCTTTAGAAGTAAGATGAAAATATGTTTATAGGGGAACCATTATGTATATTATGACTTGATAAGGTGTAAAAGGTCCCAAACCATTCCATTTAATAGTTATAAACTCCTCAAATGATTATGTACCCTTTTTTCTACTCAAAATCCTATGAAAGTATGGATTTTTAATAATTATGTATAGTGTCCATAAAATCAAGTACCATGGTTGGAGTCCTCTCTAAGTTTGCCTTGAATTACATGACCTTACCAAGCCATTTTATGGTGATATGATGATAAACATCAAGATTTCTAAGAGTGGGTCTACTTAGGGTTTTAGAGAGGTTTATGAGTGATTATGAGTCTTGGTGAGAGTTCATAAGGTAAAAATATCCAAGTTCAGAACAAATTCCATTAATATATAGGGGAATAACCTAATCATATTTAATTAATTCTCTAAGTTCCCATGTATAGGGTGTATGGAGATAGGAATATTGAAAGGTGACACTAGGGTAGTCTATAGACCAATTTTGAATGCTTATTTTCTTATGGTTTATTCATAGAGGTTAGCCCCCTAATGCCAACCAATCCTTCATGGATTCTTAGATCATGTGGAGAATTAAACCTCTATAATAACTTTGGTCATTATCACTTATGGTTGAGTGGGTGATAATTTGAAGGTGAGCTTCAAATTGATTATGCTTAGGGTGAGTAGCTCAAGTAAGGTTTGAAGATTATTTGACCTTTTCCTCACTTATTTCCATTTAATCAAGGTTTTAACACCATTTCACACCCTTAATAGTCATAAAAATTGTTGGAAGGATCTGAGGATCTTAAAGATAACAATAGGGTTTATGAACTAGTTTGGAGTCTATCTACATTGGGCTATTCTCAAGGGCATTTGATGAGAACCCTGGATTCTAATCATTTTATATGAGTTATAAGGACCCATACCATAATTATATACTGATCCAAAACCATATTGTAAATTCAAACCTATTTTCAAACCTTTTAAACCCTAGTTTGTCCATCTAGCCCCTAGACTAACTATCCTAAATAGGGCTTCATCCAACATAAAACAATTGGTATACATGTTGTTTTTCTGACCAAAATGATAGTGTGGGTTATTTAAACTATTCATTATGACAATTTTTATTACTTTTCATATCTCACCCATGTATATAGGTGTCCTAAATACTCATTTTTGCTTATTGTAGTAGTGGGTTGCCTACAAACTATGCTTGAGCATGAAATCTTTGAGTATGGTCTTTATCCTTTGTTTATCTAAAGTTTTATTAGTCTAACATTCATTTAATATCCCTAGTACATCTCCATAATTATATCCTAGGTCTCACCTTCTTGAATCCATCCTCTATCTACAACTCTCATGGTACTCCATATGCATGTGTATACTCACTTAAGGCTTATTGACTGAATTTTTTAATCAGAATGGAGTGAATAGATGTGGTTAAGACTTTAAATGGAAATAATTAGGTCCTCCACACTATCCAATACCTCATATGAATTCCTTGGACTGACTAGGATCCTTATATCTTGAGTTAAGTAGCTTGTACCTTGAGACTCCAACATATACCTTCTCTTTATGCATGTTTAGATTGAAAGTGACTTAGTTTTACATAGGTTGTAGTTACATTCAACCTTATTTTTTGTGATATAATATCTATTTAGGGATGTAACTCATGTACTAATACCTTTCACTTACCTTGGCCTCTAATCCTTTAAACAATTATACACTTCCGTCCTCTAGTCTACCTATTTGACTTAGCCTACATGCTCTTTTATGTGCTTAGATGGGTAGGGTAGTAAGAATTCTTCATGTGAGTGTCTTGGGAATTTAGGCTAAACATTACCTTGATAATGTCCCTATGAATTCACCCATTCCACCAATTTCCTCAAATAGTGACTTCTATTACATAAAAATAGCTGCAAGTAAGCCAAATAGATTGTCTGTAGGTGATGGTTCAAGAGAAGGGATTGGATAGTGGAGTATCATCTCGTTTATCTTCATTACGCCATGGTAGTATGGGTTTTAATTATATCTAAATCACCCTTTATGAACCATTTTTGACTTTACCATTTGGACTCAACTTCCTTACATAGTCAAGAGGCAAGAAGGACCCAGTTGTAAATTTTTATTTAAGCTAAGTCTCAACATTGTTAAGTGAAGTAGGGAGTTGTATACCTAGAATAGGTCCAAATATACATTATAATTCCTTTAAATTATTCATGGTGTCCATTATATCCCCTAATATTGATTTTAATTCACATAGTGGTCCTAACTCTACCTCTTGTAACTTACACTATTTACTTTTACAAGCAAACTATAGACCTACATACGGTGTTGTCATAGGTGTTGTTCTATGTTAGAGTTCTTGAGAGAGTTAAGGTATCCAAAATGGATGTTTTGGGTCTCCTTGATAATAAATCATACAATGGAATTCCATAATAAATGTCACAATCTTATGCATCATAACTTTTACTCAACTTTCTTCACATGCCATAGATAGGCCAATTTAGGTGGCTATAGGTGATAGTTTGGCTTGGTAAGGGGTAAGCCTTGATGGGTATGGAGTTAAGTTAGAAAATGGTACATTAAAAAAATATAATCATGTAATTGAGACCTCTCATTATTCATATTTTTCTTAGGAGAAGCCTTGATTCCCTTCAAACAAGCCAATTGTCAAGATTCTCATAACTCTTCTCATTGTACAAACTGAGACAGTCCAAGTGTGCCACTCGAGGTGAATGCTCTAAGATAAATTATGGTAATCATATATAATTAGTTTATTATTTATAACTCACTAAAATTATTTTTTTATAACACTTATACATGTCCCTGAAGAGACTTCCTTAGTCACTCATTGGAATGTTTCTTTGGAACTCTAAGAGTGTAGGACAAATGACTAGATTTAGGTGCTTATTAGGATTCCTTAGTAGGTAATATGACTTATATAGGTATAAAATTAATGGTTAAATGCTCTTTATGATACCAATGGGGGTAATAATGTATTTTATCATGGATTATATTGGGAATGAAGGGTTAATGGATGGATAAGGGTGATTTTGGTGTGATAAGGAGGTTAAAGCATCAAACAGGGATGAAACATAGTGAAAGGAAATGAAAGAATCATGGAGTGAAAAAAAGTATGAATTATGACATGGATTTAAGCAAGGAGACTTCCCCAAGATAGAACTCATGAATATTTAAGATATTTGTACACCAACCTATGCAACCATGGTCATTTTGGAATCAAAAAAGGACATACACAGTGCTAGAATGAAACCTAAGAAACTTAGAAAAACCTTAATATTTGTAAAATACCTTAAACTTTGATAAAATTAATAAGGTGAGTTTGGGAGGAAAGATGAGTGGTTTTAGGCCTATTAGGGCTACTATGGGGATCCATAAACTTGTTCAGAAGGCATTATGATGATCCATTATCAATTCAATACCTCCCTTGATTAGCTTTGGGAAATTTGAATAGTCTATAGATGCCATTAAGTCATAAATAATGAATACCATATAGTGGACATCAGGTGTACTAAAATACTTTTTACTTGAGACCTTCTGATATGAATAGGGGTTATTGGATGTCCAATATAATTAAGGAGGCATGATGTAACTTGACACACTCTATCTATCTTTCAAATAAACCAAAAACAATTGGGAAAATGCTTAAACACTATGTTCATTGTCCAAAGTTGACTGAAAGATACACAAATGAGATAGTTTTAAAGGTTTTCTAGTTTCATGAAATCACATGTGTGATTCAAGTGATAGCAATTCCATGTAATGATTCTTCAATATTTGAGATAATAACATTAAGCATTGGTTTGAACAAACAAATCAAAATTCCCTAAAAACCATTCAATCCAACTTGTCCTGTATAGATGAAAAGGGAATATAAATCCCTTAACTTCTTAAGGAATGATCATAAGGTTAATTAGACTAATCTCAAGATAAATTCCCATGGGTGGAGTTTGCTTGAGTTTAATTTCTTTATTTATGAGCTTGATCCCCCATTCTCTCTCCTCTTTATAGTACAAGCATAAACCTAAGGAGTTATCTAGGTCTGTAAAGGAAGTAGGTGAGGTGAGGTGAGATGGTGAGTTTTAGGCTTGTTTGACATCCATTCATCATAAAACTTGTATAAAGCATTATGTATGAACCCATATTCAAACTATGATACTCCTTTGTATGGCATACTCTATACAGTTTTGTATAAGTGTAGAAAACACAAAAAACATGTCTTTCCACCATTTTCTCCACATCTCAAGCTAGGAACCATCATTTTAGTGATGAATGAGGGGAATCAAGAGTTAATAAGCCATTTAAAATAAGATAAAATGTAGGGAGAAAGTGTAATATAAATAAATTGGGATGTGGGACTTATTGTAACTTTAATTTACACCCTTGGAATAGGTTCTTCAAGTTCTCTCTAATTCAGCTACATAATGGGAACAACCCTGGGTTATGGATCACCTATGGTGGGGTTAGACCTCTGCATAAGGCCAAATTCCTCTTGATGGATCACCTAGAATAATTTTTTCATAGGTAAAAGGGTTATAAAGGGGGAAATAGATACTAAGAAGGATAAAACATGATGCACCAAATAAAAATGGGGAACTCCCATAAGCTTGAACCAAGACTAGGTCTACAGAAGATAATGCTAGCTCACACAACCTCACAATCTAGCTCAGTGCATTAGTATTTCATGGAATAGGTTTAGGAAGCACAATGAATGCAAATAAAGAGGAATTTTAAGACTCACTAAGAGCTCACATCAATGAAAGAAATAATTCTAATCTAGACCTATAGACAACTTGAAATCACCCTAAAAAAGGTTAGAAAGGAGGACAATGGATGAAAAATAATCTCTTTCACTATGCCATCATGCAAAACCATCAAACATAGATCTAAGGTAAGAGATAGGTAAATAAAGTATTATTAATTTAATAGGTAGTTCTTACAAATCATTGATGAGGTTTAGCCTAATCAAGAGGAGAATATATTTGAATATCTCAAAGAGTCACTTGCTCTTCCAAATCAAATAATCCTTGTTGGAATCTGAGAGAGAGATATTAATAAATGAAAAGAATGGTGTGATAAGGAGAAAGAGAAGATAAAAAGTGGAGCATGGCATCCAAGAAAAAATAATGAGCTACCACCTTTCAAGGGATACTCCACCATCCTTTTAGTTTAATCAGGGCTAGTCCATCATCAATAGGTAAACATACATTAGCTCCAATTAGTCCTTGAGTTCTCATTGGTTGAGAGATTCAATAGAAGACAAGAGTTTTGTTTTCTAGATGATGGGTCATGATCCTAATAAGAAATAAAGATCCTTAAGATCTGATCATCATTGAATTCTCTAATTGCTTCTCCAATCCCCCAACCTACTTCGTGAACTTTGCCACACCTTCCAATTGGTTTCATTATGAGGACAATGTCCTCATACCCTTTCAACCAACATATCCATGACTAAGTGAACTTAAGTGGTTGATATGACTATCATATTTATGCCTTAGTGTGCTCTTTAAAACAAATATTTAACATAGATTAACTATACATTGAAAACCAATCTAAATTATTGGTTTTCATATAGTTATTATATCAATGAAAACCTAGAGGATGCATAACCTTTATATTGAACTATATTAGGTTTAAATAAACCTATTATACCTTTTGATCCCTTAGGAACTAAGAACTAATTACATGCATAGGTCCCCTCTATATAATAAATAATACATTCATGAAACCATGTTATCACCTTAAGAATTAGGTTGAAAGGTTATAAATCTTCAAACTAGAGGTTGAGACTAGACTCTAATGGTAAAAGTTTCCTTTGAAATATATATTCTAGCTCAACCTTATTCATATTTGATATTGACTCCATGTATCTACTTGCCTAAAAAAAAAACTACTTCTTTAATCTCTAATGGAAAAAATCTTGGGTTGACTTGGTTCATTAGCTATCGATATTGACTTTTTTGACCTTTCTCACACCATTATTTTCATAGTATGAGTTAACACGAGCCCTTATATCTTCTTAGTCCCACTTATGTCATCCTTTCCCTCATTTCATTGTATCTTGAAGTATGATGGAATGCTAACCATTTATCTTTGGATTATTTGAATCCAAATGGCTATCATGGCTTAAATTTAATGTCTATGCACCTATCATTTGATGCCCATGTGACTATCATTAATTTCCACATGAACATCAATATTTTAACCCTAATGGATAATTTATAAGATTTATTTTAATATTCACATGATATTTAATGACTTTTATGTGACCATCAATGACATTCACACAACCATCATACTTTGAACCCTAAACAGTTAATGTTTTATCTTTACTTTGACATCTATGCAACTATCAATGATGTATACATGACCATAAATGACATTTGCATGACTATCATACTTTGATCCCTAAATGGCTAATTTATAAGCATTGCTTTGATGTCTGCATGACCATTAATGACATTTATGTAACCATCACATTATTTTTTGAACTTTAAAGGCTTGCATCTTGAGATAGAAAAAGCATGAAGGAACTAAATTTTTAGGACATGTTCATGGCATCTAGAATATTGATTCTATGTGATCCTTTGACCATGATTTGATTTCTAGGCAAACTTATAAAATACACAAACAAACTAAATTTTCTATTTTTACATGATGACCTGATGATGGTCTGATCTTTCAAAACATGTGCTTGAGATTCTACATGATCCTTGAAATATACAATGATTTTTAAGGCCCATGTGAACTCATTCCATGATCCTAACTACTTGAAAAACTTAAAGATTTGATTTCAAACATGTTCCTTAAAGATCAACAAATTACACCTTAAGCTAGCTTAAAGTGTTTCAAAAGATTTATGAGTAATATGAGATATTTGGACCACTTATCCATCCAAAATATTTATTATATTCTTGATCCATACTTGACCTCTATAACATGACATATTACTATATCTAGGTAATCTTTTTTATGTAGGCCAAAATTGGCCAACATTTTTGGTAACTCATCTGGGAAGCATGCCTGTTATGATTGAGAACCCAAACCATGTTGTATTGTCTAATCCATTAGTTATAGAGTCTCCTCTCTAGTTCAACATATTTATCTAAAGCTAAATTATGGATGCCAACCTCTAGATAACTCCTCTTGAAGAAACAAGGACAATAAGAACAAAACAAACAAAGTCCCTAAGGCACTTATTAAAGGGAAACACATAGAATAAAAGGGAAATTAACCTAAATAAATCAAGAACCATTAACCTAAGGAAATAGATAAAATAAGAAAAAATGGAATCAAAATCCTATTTGTGCTAATCACTTATCAAAACAAATAAAACCTAGAACAATTAACCTGTAGTGACAAGTTTCCCTCCAAGGTCAAATGGAAAGATATTTTGTACACCTTGGAGCTTTGAATCATGCTTGCATTTTATTGAGATATCTCTTATATAGCTAAGATAATTTTAATGTTCATGTCTTCTTGGGGAAGAAACTAGTTCCTCTACTACCAATTTTAGGTGCATGAATTGTACACATGAGTCCAAGACCTAATCTTACTCCTCTAAAATTTGTTGAATTTATAGGAACAACTTTAATTATTTTTCATCCATGATCTAATGATCATGAACATATAGACCATCTTGATTTGTCTCCTTTGACATATCCACAAGGCTGATCTCTATGAGAGATGGATCTAATCTTGTGACTTTTTGAGGCCATTTGAGCTCATTCTCAGCTTCCAAAAGTAGAGAGATGTATAAATTTGAAGGGAAAAGTTGATAACCATGTTCAAAAATTTCAAACATGTCATCTCCTAAGAGAAAAACTACCTTTTGCTTGATGATAACACTCCTTTTATCTTATAATAGACAATATTCAAGTAAAGAATAACCTAAATAAAAGATATCAAACAAATCTACATATTCATTCTAAGAAGATGCAATTTTATTTTTGTTATCTTAGTTTGGTTGATTAACACTAATTCATCTTCAACATCAATCTAATGGTTTAGCATACTCTCAATTTCATCTTGTTTTTCATCTTCATTATTTGATTGATACTCATTTTCCACTACTTTAGTAAGCTCTTGTTGAATGTTATGATCAAAGGAAGCTTCTACATGATTAAAGACTTGATGGAAAACACCTTCAATTTATGAAATTGGAGTGTATTCATATTTAACATCAAAAACCTCTTCATCATGTATTTGTTCATGAACTTGTATCTCAACCCCTACCTCAGCGTTCCCTTGTACTTGTTCTAATAACTCAGCTTCTTTGGCATTATAAATTACTAGAACATGTTCATTTCTTTTCAATGGTGTTAAAATAATGATTTATTCTTCTTGATCATTGAAGTCACCTTCATTTTATATTTCCTTAGTTGCATATTATTTATTATACTCACAAAGGAGAGGCTCTTTATAAAAGAGTGGCATAGTAGACCCTTGAAAATATTCAATAAGATGAGAAAGGTACAAATAAGCTACCATAGAGACCTAATATTTCTCATGGAGTTTTTCTTATTATATTACCTTCACCTCCTCTTCCTATTGCTTTACTTATTGAAAGGCTCTCCATGAAGGAAAGGCTCTGGTATTTTGAGGGCAAAAGAGTGGAGGCTGAATGATCTCCTATTTGATCTTGGCTTTATCATCTTGGCTTATGCTTGGTTGTTATTCCTTATTTATTGATTGTTGAATCTTATTCCAATTCACATACTTAGGTTTACAAAAATTTACTTATATTCTTATTCTTACTATGTGTTGCCTTTATAGCTACTATTGAATGCTAGAGATGTTGATTTGTAAACTAAATTCACTTTGCTAAATTAGCCTTAAAATAATAGATGACTTGGTTAGAGATGTCTCCCTATAAAATTGAATATTAAGTATCCTATATGATCTACTAAGAAACATGGAGATTAGCTTCCTCAAAACAACTTGTTTAGCCTTTTAAGGCCTCTCTTGGATAAACTTCCAAGTAGGAAATTTAGGCAAGGTCTACATGGAATTTTGAAGGATATGATAAACGTTGGTTTGAAATTCATGAAGGGAAAATGGAATATCTATGGGAACATGATGATGATTATGATGACCCTGGGGTTCCTCATAAACTACTAACCCCTCTTCAATGTTTACTATTAGATCTCCAATGTCTAGAATATCAAAACTAAAATTTGAATGACCCTACCTTATGAAAGTTTCACATACCTCTTTAGCCTATTATAAGTTATCTCTCATGATTTTAATTTCATGCTTGGAGATCTCTTCTCCATATCCCTTCCTATTTTATATGTTTATCATCTATTTCTCATAGATAAACATGGTTCTATTGAAGCTTGAGATGGATTTATTTGGGACTTGATTGGCCTAATTAGAAGGGTAACAAGATCCATGAGGGATGTTATAAGACTAGTATGGGTCACCATACTATTGATAAAGATCTATATATAGCTGGTGATGCTAACCATAATGCTAATAAAGACCATGATAGGGCTAATATGGGTCATGAATAAGGTAAGATCTATTCCCTTGATAAGGCTCATCATAGCTTTGATATAACTCTTGTTAAGGATAAATAGGCTCACATAGATCATGAGGATCATGTTAGAACTAGTAATAAGGAGGTTAATGATAGGGGTATCCACCATGGTTATTGATATCAACCTCATATGTAAAATTAGATTCAATAACTAATTAAAAAATCTTCAATGAGACATAACTTGGCTACTTACAACCAGAAGCTTTAGTTTAGAGTCACTATTGGTGCTAACTTGTTTTCTTCTAAAAGATTATTATAGGAAAGATACACCAAAAATATTCCCACTCTTTTAGATCTTTGTGCCCCTAGGCATGATATAAACTATTATAGATTCAATTTTCACACTTTGAGAGGGTTCTTTAGGCTCTCTCTAATTGAGCTACATAATGGGAATAAATCTAGGCTATGTGTCACCTATGGTTGGGTTGGACCTTCGGAGAAGGCCAAATTCATATTGATAGATTACCTAGACTAATGTTTTTCATAGGTAAAAGGATTAAAAAGGGGAAAGGGATCCTAATAAGGCTAAAATGTGTGCACCAAATAAAAATGGGGAACTCCCATAATATTGAACCCACACTAGGTTTATAAAAGACAATGTTATCTCACACGAATTCAAAATCTAACTCAGTGCATATGTATTTCATAGACTAGGATCAAGAAGCACAATGAATGCAAACAAAGAGGAGTTATATGAGTCACTAATATCTCACATAAATTATATAAATAACACTAATATAAACCTATAAATATCTTGAAAACACCTTAAAAGAGGTTAGAAAGGAGGATAATGGATGAGGAAGAATCTCATTCACTATGACATCATGTAAATCTCATCTAAAACAACTTTAAATCAAGAGATAAGTAAATAAAGTATTATTTATTTAAGAGGTAGTTATTACAAATTATTTATAGGGTTTAGCCTCATCAAGAGGAGAATATCTTTCAATATCTCAAAGAGTCGCTTGATTTTCCAAATTAAAGTGTCCTTTTTGGAATCTGAGAGAGAGAGATAAAGAGATTACCAAATGAAAAGAATGGGATGATATAGAGAAAGGGTATAAATACATATGAGAATAACCAATGAAATACCACCTTTCAATGGATACTCCACCATCCTTTTGGTACAATCAGGACTAATCCATCATCAACAAGTTAACCTATGTTAGATCTGATTAGTCCTCAGTTATTCTCATTGGCTGAGAGATCCAAAAGAAGACAAGAGTTATATTTTATAGATGATGGGTCATGATCCTAATAATAAATAAATATTCTTAATATCTAATCATCATTAAATACTCTAACTACTTCTCTAAACCCCCAATCTGCTCTGTGAACTTTACCACACCTTCCACTTGGATTCATTATGAGGAAAAGGTCCTCATACCCTTAGACCTAATAGATCCATGAATAAATCAACTTAATTAACTAATCTAAATATCACATTTAAACCTTAGCATAATATTTATTGTAAATCTTGAATATAGATTAACTATATATTGAAAACCAATCTAAATTATTGGTTTTCATATAGCTATTATATCAATGAAAACTTATAGGTTGCATAACCTTACTCTTGAGCTATATTAGGTTAAATAAACCTATTCCACCTTTGAAATATATTATAATTGAGAGCTCATTACATGCATATGTCCATTTTATATAATAATTAATATAGTCATGAGACCATATTTTCACCTTAAGAACTGGGTTAATAAGTTCTAAGCCTTTAAACTAGAGGTTGAGACTAGACCCTAATGGAAAAAGTTCTCTTTAAAATATATACTTTGGTTCAACCTTAGTTGTATTCAATCTTGGATCCATGCATCTACTTTCCTTACTCAAAAACTACTTATTTGACCTCCAATGGAAAATTTTATGGGTCAACTTAGTTCATTGGTTGTTGATATTAAGTTGCCCTATTGACTTTATTGACCTTTCTCACACTATTAAATTTATATGGTACAAGTTAATGAAATGCATTATATCTACTTGGTCCCACTTCCATCATCCTTACCCTCACTCCATTAGATCTTAAATTATGATATAATGTTGACCATTGATCTTTAGATTATTTAAATTCAAATAAATATCTATCATGGCTTAAATTTGACATCTACATGATTATCATTGATGTCTTCATGACCATAAATATTTAAACCCCAATGTATAATTTCCAACATTTATTTTTACATCTGTATGATTATCAATGATGTCCATATGACCCTCAATGATGTTCTCATGACTGTCACACTTTGAACCTTAAATAGTTAATTTTTGAGATTTACTTTGAAATCTGTGTGAACATCAATGATGTTTATGCAACTGTCAATGATGTTCACATGATCATCACACTTTGAAACCCAAATGTTTAATTATTGAGCTTTACTTTGACATCCACATGATCTTCAATGACATCCACATGATCATCATACTGATTATTCAACTTTAAAGTCTTGCATCTTGAGATAGAAAAAGCATGAAAGCACCAAATTTAAAGGTGATGTTCATAGCATCCATAATATTGATTCTATTTGATCCTTCAACCATTAGATACTTTCTAGACAAACTTATAAAATTTATAAACAAATTGACTCATCCTTTTTTGCATGACATCCTGATGATGGTATGGTCCTTCAAAACTTGTCTTTGAGCTTATGCTTGATAGTTGAAAGCTCTAATGATTTTTTTAGGCCCATGTGAACTTGTTACATGATCCTAACTACTCAAACAACATTAAGAGCTACTTTAAAACATGTTACTTAAAGATCAAGAAATTATACTTTAAGCTAACTTAAATTGTTTCAAAATCTTTTTGAGAAATATGAGATCTTTCGACCACTCATTCCATCCAAAACACTTATCAACTTATTAGTCCATACTTGACCTTTAGAACATGACATTATATTACATCCAAACAATCTTTTATATGTAGGCCAAAATTGGCCAACAAGACCCACTTGACTAGTGGAAGGGGTGTGGGTGGGTCTCAAAAAGGATTTTAGTGCCATGAAATGCATAGGGGTGGTAATGTGTCATAGATTAATCCTCTTTAAAACTCATTTTAATGAAATTTATCAAGACATTTTACCCTTTCTAAGGTTTTAAAAATAAAATAGATTTGTATGAAATGGCTTGAGGGGTGTTTGATGGTTAGGAGAGGTAATGAAGGTGTTATATGGTTTAGATGGATATATAATGGATAATGGACTTTAATACACTATTATCCTCATGTTATGGCCTCAAACAATTGTTCAAACAACTCCATATTACTAAAATATTCTTAAGACCCTCAAATAGGGATAAATCACTGATGGACTTTTATGATCTTTTGAAAATCATCCCTCTAATTCAAAGATCACTATAAAACCTAATATATTACCCAAAAGTCTTAAATAGACTCATGACATAATGGATTAAGAATAAAACTATTGTACATCATGACTCTTCCCATTAGGGCTTAAATATTCTCAAAATAATACCAATAGGGGCATGATCCTATAAGATATCATCATGAATCAGGATAGAATGGTTGTCACTCTAACATTTTTAATGTTAGGGGTTGACATTTGGCCTGTGAGGCCAAAAATGACAACACTACCTTGAACTAGAACCTCTAGTAGTTTGATGGCATTGATGACCATTGGGAAGTACCTCCAATCTCTCTATAGATACCCAATGTTATTTTTTTCTCATTATAAACTTGACCTTTACAAATATTTACCCATATGCCTATGACTTCTATCTATGCCTACTAGGCCTAGTTAGACCTTCTACCCCTTAGGTTGTCTTTAGTCACTTTAGTGAAAATGTGTGAGGGTACATTAGCATTAAGGGTGAAATGTACATATTCCTTAATATCATGTAAATTCAGACCTATTCAATGACTCATTCAAATTTTCCATAAGCCTATAGGTGCTCTTAGCCTCAAGATTATAAATTCTTGAAATGGACTCCTTAGGTTGGTTTATTTTTTGGTAAACTCTCATCTAAATAAGGAGTGTCATGAGATCAGTGGGATAGGTTGGAATTCTAATCCTTATATTAACTCCCTCCTCTAATAGCTAAACGACCTTTATTTTCCAAGTGTATAAGTACAGGCCTATAGATGATCAATTATTTAACCTTATATCATTTAAAGAGGTCTAGTGATGGTGTTACCCTATATAAGTGTTAGTGATTAGTGAAGGGATATTAACACCTAGATTCTTGAGGTTCCTAATCCTTTGAAAATAAATTCATGTTAGTTGGGGTGATGAATGATGTGTATGAGTGGCATAGGTCCCTGATGGTCTACCCAATCTATCATTTGGATTCTTGAACCCTCCCACAACAAGTATAAACTATAGAAGAAACACTATGACCCATTTTCTATTTAGTGTTAAAAACCTCCTTGAGATAATATTAATAGCCTATTTTAATGATTTAAACTTATTTAAAATATCCTAAGCAATGAGAACACCTTCATGTGGCTTGAGCAAGGTTACTTTGCTATGATTTCTTTAAATTTCTTGACTACATGTAGAAATTGTAGGTGATTACCATTATGTGGGTTATTATGTCTATTAAATAATTGAATATACATTATTTAATAGACTTAAGGATGTTTTTAATATTTTTGAGACCTCACCAATAGTTATAAACTATTCAGGACCCTAAAGTATCAAGGACCTCATTTTTATTAACTTACAGATTACTCTAAAAGAAGGTTTCTTAACTCCTAATGGCTCACATGTGAAAAGTGAGTTTTTAAAATCATGTAATTTTTATCATTAGACCTCATATATCCTCTTTAATATCATTTTTATTTCCAATGAGCTGAAAAGTGAGGATATTGAAGTAACCTTGAACCCCTTTCTAGATAGATGAGACATTATGAGTCCTTCACCTTTGTAGTGATAGTTAATATAGGAGAGGGAAAAAATTTGGAAACTAATGAAATGAAGTAAATTACTACCAAGGTCCACTCCTTTTCCAAAAATATTATGTCCTCATTCTTTCTCCTTTGTTTGTACCAAATAAAAATCTAGTTGGTTCTTCTGAGTTACCAAGGAGAGTGATGGGGAGAAGGGATTAGTTTTTGAACTCTTTTGACTTGAAATTAACTACAAAACATGGATATAGGCCTAGGATTCATAAAATGCTCCATGCATGTTCCTGAATTTGATCTTTCTCTAACAAACCTACATGGACTACTTAAAATCCTTCTCTTTTTTTATGAATATTACCCATTCTGATTGAAAACTGATAGAAATGATATGTCAAGTGCCCCTAAATTTTGTAAATGCCTATATATACATATATTTATGTTTCCACCTATTCCTTATGCCTTAAAATTGTCATTTTTCTTTCAAAAAATGATAAAAATGGATAATAAAGCATTGCAAAAAGGGGTGTAAGGCTTGAAATGAATATTATCACCCTTTTTGGCATTTGTACACACTAGAGGAACAACATAACTTTGACACATGATAGGTGACTCAAATTTACCCATTATACCTCTCAACACTCTTAAACCCACTTAACCATGCCATGAGGTGACTAGAAAACATAAGGTCAAAATGACATTTACCTTAATTTTATCAAAACAACCCTAAAAAAGGCTAACTAAGGCTTGAAAACACCATTTTAATGATTTGATAAGGCATATGATAACCATACACAAGATCAAAGAGCCTTAATATAAATTTTGAACTACATGGGCTGATATTTATATTGGGAGGCCAAATTATCAACATTCTTTGTGACTCATATGGGTTTACTATCTAGCTGGTCAAGAAAACTAACTATCTCATTCTTTTGGGCACAAGACTCACACATGACAACATGACCTAAGATGACTAATCTACTTGAGATTGAATAAAAAAAACATATCACCTTGAAATTTTTGAAGGATTACAACATATTCACCACACACACAAATACAACACACACATAAGAAAGAAGTAAACACATATATGCTAATAGAAACTTATTGGAAAGCAAGGAATCAAGAAAACAACTATGTACAAATGACCTGAAATTTTCCTCTCCCTCTTAGGTTAAAGGGTAAGTTTATTGGATCCTTCACTCCATGGGATGAATAATGGCTTGAGGTAAGTAACCTATTAAACTTTGATATCATTATCTTCATCCTTTATTTGGATGCCATTCCTCTCATCATGATCTCAAGTGAGTTTATAACTACAAACCAATCTCATATGAAGATATATTATTCTTGATTTTCAATTTTCACCTCAAATTGTTGTTTATCTTTGGCAATGTGGGAATTTTCCAAGTTGGTTATATCTTGGTTGATAGGGGAAATAACCTCAACCTTTATTTCAATTAGCTTCTCAAAAATAATATTTTTTTCCATCTTAAGAGTACCATACTCATCATATCTTGGTGGAATTTTAAAATCAACCTCCTAAAGATGGTCTTCAAGGCATATTATCTAATTAATAACCTCTCATTCTTCCTTAACAACTTCATTTTTAAATTCTTGAGGTAGTTGATTACAAAGTTATTCAAACTCCTTGATCATTTCCAAATAAGAATTTGTAATGTTACTAAGACCTTGGATCTAATATTGAGACTCAATAGGACCAACTTCCATATTGTTCTTGTTAAGACTCTTCTTAATCTCTTCACTATGCTCATTGTCTAAGTTGATAATTTTTGCATTGTCTTGATTAGGTGGAGATGTATCATCTAAACTTCAACAAAAAGTCTCTATTTATTTCCAAAAAGTAATATATTCATGATCAGTAAAAAAGACATGAACATTAATATCACTCTTACCATTTATTTATGGATTAGACTATTGAATAAGGCTCATTTTCTAGTGCAACTTGATCATCTTCATCTTCTGTGGAGAATGGAATTTCACTAATTCATTTAAGTTCTATTTCATCTTTTTTTTATAATTTTAAATCTGAATTTTCCACTCCATGTTCCAAAACATTAGTGTTAACTTCATTTGAGACCTCAATTTTTTGTTCCATTCCATTATTTAAAGCCATCATGTTGAGTTCTTCAATATCATCTAAGGATTCCTAGTACATTTTCTACTAAGGATCATCCAAATTATTTAAAGTGCTCTTAGCTTCAATAATGGGTTCATGAGGGTTGTTTTCATGACTATGTCCAAAATGATAAGTTTATTGTGTTTCATCAACCTCAAAGTCATTCCATTATGACTACACTATATCATCAAACTTCCTTATACACTTAAAATTTAAACCACTAAGATGAATAAGAGTACCAATAGTAATCTCCTCATCATATGTGATTGAATTATCCTCTTAAAATAATTCTTATAACCCATTTATATATGAAACATAATCAAAATCCTGAAGGACTAATGGCTCATCAATTCTATTTATCAAGCTCCCTCTCACATCTAAATTCTCCAATTCTACCTTCAATGTAAATGGCTTCTCTTCATAGAAAGAGATGTTGGGAGGGAAAGAGGCTACATGGGATTGATTGATAATTGATAGAGCATTATTATAACTTAAACAATTAAGAGCATTAGGGTGATTGTGATGTTGTTAAAGAGATGGAGAAAGACAATTAATTGAGGACATTACATTCTTATTTTTTGAATCCTTGATTTCTTTGTCAAACTTATTTGTATCTTGATTCTCATGAATGATTGAATTGTGAAGGACCAGGAAGATTTATTGAACTAACCTCCATATAATCCTTTTCATTTAGATTCTCCTCATTTTCTTTCCAAACCATAGGTCCTCCCTCAAAGGTGGGAGTGTAAGAATGTGTAATTGGTGGAGTTGGAACACAAGGCTTTATAGGCTGCTCTTGAGTGAGTTTTGGGGGTGAAAAGGAACTTTGAAAACTTATAAACTTCCTAAGATTTATACTCATAACCTCTTTATCACTTTTCATACCTAGACATCCATGGATAACATAAGTTTAAGGAAGACGTGAGGGGATTTGAAATCTTGGGAATTTCCTTGTTATTGTTATTAAAAACTTCCTCTCTTATTGTTTTGGGTTTGTCATGAGAGTAGTGGTCCAGGGATATTGGCATAGGGCATAAAGAGGTGGAATATAATAGGATTGGTTGCATTGATATTGCTACTACTTTGAGGCCAATATCACACTAGAAATGATTTGAATCATGTTTTTAAACTCCTTAAAATCATAAGAGAAACTAGATGTAGCTTGAAAGGGTGGTTGGGGAGGGAAGGAGGGGTATTAATTATGATAGGAATTCTACTAAAGAGTATAATAGGTATCAAAAAGAGGGTAATAGTGATGTTCTTGGTATTACAAAGGATGATAAGGTTAATAAATCTATTTAGGTATGTGGTTGGGTTGTCAAGAGGGATGATAAAGAGTAGCATAGGACTAATAAGGAATTTTAGAACATACATATCCTCCATATCCAACAATAAAATGTCATGAGATGAATCTAGAACAAGAAAACCATCAACAACAATTATTATTACCCTTGTGTGAATAGATTCTTATAACCCTTGGTATGAGGCCTTAACTTCTAATCTTTTACCAAAATTATTATAGCTCCTTGAGGTCACTAAATTATTAGAGTGTATGATATCATTTTATTGAATCTTAGTCCCATTGGGCATGATATAAACTATTATCATTCCATATTTCACCCTTGGGGTTGAGTTATTCAAACTTGCCTCATCTAGTTGATAAAATAGGATCACCTATAGGTGTGGGTAGCCTAGTTGATGAGGTGAACCTATAATTTTAGGGATAACTCCCTTAAATCATCATTTATGGATCCATTCCTAAAACCTACTAAATTGATGATGAAAAGGGATAAATAGATGCACAAAAAAAAAACCTAAGCTAAATTAGGTGATGCACTAATAATGTTTTATCCACTCTAACTAACCCTTCAATAACAATTGTGAGTTAGATAAGGATAAGTGATTAGAATACTCTCTCCTAGAGATTCCTAAGCATCAATGCTTCATATGGAGGATATGTGGAGTAGATATAAGTTAAATATGATGAATGGAAGGTCTAATTCATGACACTACTAATTATATTCTACTTCAAACATAGTCACTAACACTTATACACATCATATGACCTAATTAAGATGATCTCCTAAAAACTAGGTGAGAACAAGGACCTACAAAGGAAGATAAGCTAAATAGTTACAAAAATCAACAAGTATGAAAAAAAATTAATTAGTAAGATAATATGAACCAATACTTATATTCATTTAAAAGTTTTAAAAGGTAAAATTTTGGAAGAGTGTCATCATACCCAACCAAGGGATAAAACAATGTAATTTTAGCCTCAATTTATAGTATAATAGAGGGAAAGGGAAGAAAAATCTAGTAAGTGAGGATAATAAGCCTTAAATATCCTAATTTACTCAACAATTAGTTCTAACTATGAGAAAGAACTTGTAATAGCTCCATGATTCCACATATACATTGATTTGACTTCATAGTGGCATTTAATGAGAGTATGGCATAAGAAATGGTCTAGTAGAGGCTCGTTTAGTTTTGGTTGACTCCATTCAAAGTGTGATCATGCCAACCTAGTCAAATACCCCTCCTTTTGATAGTTCCAAAGGTAGAAATGTGGTCCATCTTGGCCACCATGAAGCATTAAGTAGATTACCCCTCTCTTACATGTCAATAAGGATTGAAAAAATATCCCATTCTTCATAATGGACATGAAATGTGCCTACTCACATCCATGAAACAATTAAAAATATATTTATGACTATGCATTTAATCTATATATATATATATATATATATATATATATATATATATATATATATATATATATATATATATATATATATATATATATAGACACACACACACACACAATATATATATCTCTTTTAGTTGATCAAATAGGGCTATTAGGAAACTAGGCCTAGTCACTTGACACAAGATTCTTGGATGGCCATGAGACTTTCATAGAACATTAATAATAGGTAATTGATCATGTTTCATGTCTAATAAATCATCTCACACCATGAAATATTCATTTCAAACATTGCACACATGAAACTCTATCTCATTTAGGTGAGTAGGTAACCTTTAGCTAGCAATTCTATACTACTTTATTCCAAGTATGTAAGAGAATTTTCAAGAATAATTGAGAGTATTCTGTGATCTAAGTGGTTGGAATACACTTCATACTATCTTCTTTAATGATCTACAATAGTTATTTATCAACAAATATTGTAAAAATAAGGTTTTGGTACATTCATAAAATTATTCATACAAACTATTGGAATGATTAGCACCTTCTCAGAGTGCAAAATTCATTTCAAGTGTCTTCTAATATGAACCAATTCATTTATATGAATTCATCTCATGTTTTCCTCCATCAAGTCATTAGGACTAGTTTAGGAAGGTTTAGATATGCATGATATCCTAATTATTATTCATATCCATAAGGGATTTAATTTAAAAAATAATGATAAGAAAATAAATTATACAACCCTACTCAACTTTCCCTAGTAGCTAATATCCCCATGCACCTGGTCCTTGGTGTTCCAACGTGAAGAAAGTTGCTCTTCAAGCTAAAATCTTACATTTTGGGAGGTCAAGGTAAGTCAACTTACTTGATAAAGATAAAAATGTGTGCCATGGGTTGGAAACATTTAAAATATATATGAAACATTCCCCCTAGCATTTTCCCATTGCTTGTTTTCCTTGTTATGTCTCCAAAGTGTTTGTAGACCTCCTATTCACAAGCTTAGTGTTCTTGGGTTACTATGTTAGTTTGACCCTAGGGGTATAGGTCTTGATTTTTCTCCAAATTTTATGAGTTCCTCTCCATGGGGAAACATTATGAAATTTTTATCACCCTTACCTAACATTTTAAAACCTTAAATCACCCTAAAACCTACAATTTTTCTTCATTTTACATGTATAGGATTATGACTACTTGTTTAGGCCTACCAAGCCTAATTGGCTTGTCAAGGATCTTCACTATTTCAGAGAAAGAAACCATTTAATGGAGTTAGTTTTAAACTTAATAAACAAGTATATAGGTCTATATTTCACACTTTCACTCCATGTTTATACATAGCTTAATATACCTCTTTCATTTTCCTTCAAGACCCTGCCTATAGGTACTTCTAAAGTCTACCTAGGTTATCAATTTGAATCTCATTTATCTACCTAAGTCTAACCTCATGAAAATATTCTATCCAATTCCAATTAATCTATTAAATGTATCACTCTTTCATTACTTACCTTAGACATGCTTGTTTTCTTTCTCATTCCTCTTATAGACCTGCATGTGACCAATTAGGTACCTTGACTATATTTGAGAGTCTATTCTAGTTTGGATGAAATTAAAACCCTAACACCTATGTATTTAATTTTAAAATATCCATTTAATATCTTTATTATCTTACTTGAATCTCTACATGAGTCAATTTTAATGCCATAATACATGTTATCCTTACACTTTTGGAGATAGACTTGAAGACTCTACATTTGACCTATGTAGTCCTAATGGCCATGTTTAGTGTCTACCTTACTCATATTGAGGATCTTATCACCATGAAAACCAATTTTATGTCTTCTCACATCCTCATATGATGTTTTAAAATCTCAAACACTCCCAAAACATGTAATTTATCTCTAATTTCCATGTATAAGGTTGTAATTGCCTATTTGGGCCTATCAAAGCTTTATCTTACCTCAAAGGACCAAATCATTAAATATAGACTAAGAATATTTATAAAATAAGTAAAATACATTATTTTCACTCTTTCACATCACCTCTATGTAGTGTTACTCACACTTTCACCTTACTACCTAAAGATCCTTCATGTGGTGGTAGCTTTGTGTATTGATTGAGAAAATGTGGATGTTTTATTCAATTGGAGCCTCTGTTAGTTTGATGACATTAAAAAACATTCATAAGTGCCTTTAATTTATATATATATCCCCCATGATAGTGTTTACTCATGAAAACCCTAACCTTTTCAAATATTTACCCATAAACCTCTGACTATCTATCTAGGCCTATTAAGCCTAGTTGGACCTTCTACCCCTTAGGTTATATTTAGTCTCTTTAGTGAAAATATATGAAGGTATGTTAGTATTATAAATTAAATGCACATGTACCTTAACATCATGTAACCTCATACCTTATTGAATAAAAGTAGGTGTTTCAGTCATGGGCCTAGTCATGTATGTATATATCTATCCAGGTCTAATTTAGGATTTTTTCAATAGGGTGAAGGCCTTGAATAATCTTATGGTGTTAAATATTTTACACTCAATTGCATTAATATCACGTTACATAAGGTGTAAGCCTTATTTTCTCACCCAAATTAAAGTAGAGAAGGGATTAAGGTTTGTGTTGGGCTATTTATGCCATGGCATAACTCTATTATTTAAGGACTTGGTTAGTGTAGTGGTGGTGGTTCATTCAAGGGATAAAACCTTTGGTAACCTTGGCTCAAAATTAATCAAGAACTTAAGGGACTACTAGGTATCAATTTGAGGTAGTTAGGCATATGTTTATGTTTAGTTACAAACATCATTGCAAGGTGAAGGGTCTTAATCATACTTATAACATTTCCTTTATTAGGTGTGGGAGTCCTCATGAGTCATAGGAACACCATAGCTGAGTTAATTTAGAATCTTTTAAGATCTCACCATACATAATATATACTTAAGCATTCAATCATTAAACATTACACAAAGCTTTCATCATTAATAGATTTCAACAATAGTACATAGATAAGTCAATATAAACTGAGCATATTATAACTTAAACTTCTAAAGGCTTAGAGGTTCACAAGTGAGCTTGGGAATTATAAAGGGGAGAATCAAAGGCATCCTAAACTAAGCTATAACTCTAATGGAAAACATAACATCTAGAATCAATCCAATAGGGATTCAATACTCCAATCATCTCTCCCCCTTGCTAGCTAGAATTGATCTACTTTTATATAGCTGTAAAGCATCTTAGGATGACGGGAAATGAGGCACACCAATCATTGAGCTATCATTAAAGGTACATATTCTATTTTTTCCACTATGATATCTTTAATGAGTAGTCACTATCCTATGCACCCACTTGCTAATGTTGATTGAGCTAAAAAGTAGTTGTTAGCTGCCTGATAGTTAGCACCACTATATGACAAAAAAATAATCATGATAAGTGATTGCCTCATGCCTAGATGTCTATTGTGTTGTTATAGAGCCTATACTTATATGGATTTAGGGCCCAAAATTACCCATAATTTTTTTTGTCTTTACTTAGACTAATATTTCATCACATTAAGTGCACAAAACTTGGGGATACATTCCTTGAGTTTTTATATGAATTCCTCAAAACCCTAAATTATGGTCTTGATTTATTCTATGGTGCTATCTATCTCTATGGAAGAGGTACTGAGGGTGAGCACATCAATTTTTTCCAACTTAGTCCAAAATACCTATAACCTTTCCTTTGCCTTTATTATGCCTCTATCAAGTATTTCTCCTTACTCGTAGGCCTTCATTTGCAATGAATAAAATAGTTCTTCTAGGTCCTTTTCCTAGGTCTTGATCTAAGAACATAAAGTGTTGACCTAGGTTATCATCTAAGTGTGATCAATCCTAATCACCATGTATGCCTTTTTCATTAGTACATCTTTCTCCCCTTTTGAATTCTTGAGGTGTGCATCAATGACTAACACTTTGGTGGAAAAGTTACAAAAACTTGTATCAACTACTTCTACACCCTCTTCTAACTTCATTAAGATGTCTTCCACCTCTTTGAGTTTCATGGTGATCTCTTGCTTGATGACAATGCAAGGAAACTTTATTTCTCTAGTGATTCTTGTACCTTCAATCTTGGGATTATCTACTTTACTAGTGCATACACCTTATCGGCCTCAAAGAAATTTAAAGTGTTGATGCCATCTAGGAGGGATGGCTCAACTTCCTCCACATGCTTGATCAATTTCTATAATTTGAATCTAATGGCCTTATTTTTTTCCTCTTTCTCTAGCATGATCTTCTTCTAGATTGAGGCTCAAACATCATTGATGATGTTATTTCATTTTAATTTTGAATCCATTTAGAGGAGGGTTTTATCCATACTTATTAAAATTATTGTGTGGGGGTTGATGATAATTGAGTCCTACCCTTCCTCTTATTGGTCTGCATTGAGGTACCTCAAATTGAGGTTCATCAATATAACTATTGAAATTAAAGGATCTTTACTAGTGAATCAATGTCATGGTGGGTCTAGGGGGTATGTACTCCATGTAATAGTCTTCATTTGTGAACCCCTTCTACACCTTCTTTCATAGGTTCATCTTAACTTCCTCTTCTTGGAATGCTAGCTCCATCTACTTTAGATCTTCTTCATTAGAACTAGTTCCTTCTTTAATGCTTCTATCTTATGTGCCTTACTTTTCTAGTAATGGTTCTTCCTTGGACTTATTCCTTTTTTCCACTTATTACTTTTTTTCAGTGTTAGCTTCACCTTGTTGAGTTTGTTGGATTTTAACTGTGCCCTATATTTGTTTCTTTAAGGTGCTAGTATTTACTTCCATATCTCTAGTCACGCTTTCATTACTTGGGCATGTCTATGGTATGAATTCCTCCACTATGTTTTTAAAGGTGATAGACACCTCTACTAATTTTTCCTTCATAGTTTCTACACTTGTAGAAACCATCTTTTATTTCATCTCTATCCTAGACTTCTCCTTTTCATCCTTTTTAATTTTTGGCTTCCTCTTTTTCACTATTATGGCCATATTTACCTCCTCATCCCTTATCTCCTTGACCTCAACTTTGTTAATTTCTACTTGTGTCATGCCCTTGGCCTTAATGTCATCCCTTTTTCATTATATCTCTAGTAGCACTTATATATGGTCCTTACTAAGGCCCATTGCCATCCATCAACACCTTTTTTCCTCTTTAGAATGTCAAGGCCATGTTATAGGTTCTATGGTAAGGGAAGTTGATGGTTCTACTTCCCTAAGTGTGGTAGTAGTACTACCTTAAAGAGCCTCCTAAATTTATTTAGTGTTGGGTTCTTCTTCTATCTCTTTTTCTTGGACAATATAAACTTTCATCCCTCCCTCTTCTTCTTCTTACACCCAAAACACTTCTACTTCCTCTTGTACCTCTTGCACCCCCATCTCTACCAAGGTTATTATGGCCATCTCACTAGTCCTTTGGAATTCTTCATTTTTTTCTCCCTCAACTTGGGTGAGGCAATTATTAACATTAATACCATGTGATTCTTATTTAGTGTAGAGGGGGAAGCTTCATATTTAGAGGTAATCTTCAAATAAATGTGGTCTTGTATTTCCTATAGGGTTTCTCCCCACTTATTTTAAGGGGATTTTAATGGTGCCATTGATGCCAACTCTCCTTCTTCACTAACCTAAAGGGGAAGGCCATCAACCTTACCTATAGGCATCCCATTCTTCATTGGATTCATCTAATAAAAGAGCCTACAGATGTGCCCAGTGATGAATTATTTTTTAAGGGGATAGATATCGGTGGCATAAAAATCATCCCCATCACCCTTGGTTGTTTTGCCCCTTAGGTACACATACTAGTGCCTCAATTTATGTATCTCTATATCCATGTTATTTACTAGGATATACACCTACTGTGTATTAGGGATTAATCACAATGCTTCTCTAAAGTACTTGGCTAAAAATACATAATGTAGTTTCAACCAACCTGAGTGATTCCAATCTATGAGCACCAATTAAATGATTCAAAAGTTATTCATAATATCAAAAATTGTCATTCCAAATAGACTCTATAGGATTTTCTTTGAGATATGCCATTCTTCTCCAAAAGCTTCAATGTACTAGGTACACCATCCCTTTATGAATTATTTATACTTTAGGGTAAAAGTAGGGGTAAGTGAAGCTCTAATACTTGATCACTATAGAGTCATTGTACACTAGAAAGACCCATAGTTTATCTTTATCACCATAAGGCATGTTAATCTCCTCCACTAGAATGAAGATTGACATGGAAACCTAATGAAAGGTCTCTTTCAATATGTGGCATTTAATCACATTCTTGATCATATCCTCTGAGATGAACTTGGTGATGTTGAATTTCGTCCCTTATGACATGTGGTATGTGATGCATAGGTAGGTTTTTGTTAAATCCACCCATTATCCTCTAGGGCATAATTTAGAACTCACCAAGTATGCAACTACCTTTGTCCTAGGATCAATGATGTCATTGATTAGGAATGTGAAGCCTCCTTTGTAGTAACCTATGAGATTCCTAACCCTTTCAACTTTGGCATCTACCATCATCCAGTAGATGTCTTCACCAGAGCTTGAGAGTCTAGTGATTTACTCAATGAGGTTTGTAGAAAGCTTAATGTGCCTCCCTATAAAGTAGAATTTATCCCTATGGATGCATGAGAGGAGGAATTACACAAGTTATTCTAGATTTATAAAACCTAGCAACTCATAAAGTTGCATCACACCAATGGTCATCAACTTATATTAAATAGAGACACAAAATAATGATATACCTTATGGAGTCTTTTTCCCTATGTCTATCATCCAATATTGCACTAGGTCATTAAAATTACTAGAGGTTTTGTGATTGTAATATTTTAGGAAATATTTGTATGAAAATGACACCCAATTTTCTCCCATAAAAACCTCTTATAAAAGCTAAATATTTTGGTATAAAATATTCTTGAGTGCCTCCAGATCAATTTGCATGATGCTCACTCTTTCTACTAGCAGATCTTCTATTTTTAAAGTGGTGATTTCTACTACTATTCACACTCTCTTGGTGTCTTTTTATTCCTATATTGGGATTAAATTCATTAAAATTTTCCCCATTCTAAATCTATTGGTGTTGAACCATAGTCTATTAATTTTGGTGAAGCCTTCAATCTTTGTTGGCACTTCACATAGTCATGAGTTCTATGACTGTATGTTTGGCTCTTAAGCTTCATGTGCCACAAATGGTGGCCTTGACATCACCTTATTTATTAGTTTCCTTGTTCTTTTCTCAAATTGTGCCCCTTTTTTTTCTTTGCCAATATCACAGAGAACACAATTTTTTCTTACACAATCATCTACTTATAATGTTTAAGGGTTCTTAGGGTCTCCTATAGTAGGGTCTTCTTAGTTCAACTCTTTGGTTCACTAGTTCTATTTGGTTGTCTATTCAAAATTAAAATTATCACAAAGTTTGTAACTAGATACAATTAGTTATTCAATGCTTTATACACCTATTCTCATCTACCACCTTAATTATGATTGATTAATGATGTGGTAGTGCCTAAACTCATTGGGATTTGATAAGACCCATAAAATCAACAAAAATATTATATTAAATATGCATTCAATGCAGATATTTTTGCCTCCACCACCACCTCATTAACTTTTTCTAATGATTTTTTGGTGAAGTGATGTGTAGTTCAAATGGTTAGTTTCTGCCTTGCTTTGGGTAGATGTTAGCTTGTTTTGAATATCTTTTCCTATAATTTGTTCACTTGGTGTGACCTTCACATTCACTATGGTAACCTGGGCATAGTGACTAACATGTGGATGATTTAGCCTCTTCAATCCCATTTTAATTTCTAGTTTCACTTTTATTTCAAGGATGCTTATCTCTCTTGGTTTATTTCATTATGCTTTCATCTTCTTCCCTTGGCATTTCCTACCCCATAAAAATTATTTACACTAGCCATTTAGTTAAAAATTATTATTTGATATCTTGCACATTATCATATTGTGTGTTTTCACTCTATTTTATGTGAATCTATTAGTTCTTATTTTCTCTATGTCTAGTGAGTTCCATATGCCTAGAGACTTAGGTATCTTGCATAGGTTCTTAAGAAATAACCTCTCTTGATTCACATGATAGGAATTATGCTTGGAAATTTTGAATTAACCATTATTTAGGCCTAAAGTGCCTTGATATTTGAAACTTATGCATGAAGATCTAATGCACCTTGTGTTTAACTTTAGCAATAGAACCAAAATGTTATAGAAAATTAGGCATTTTAGTCATGGGCCTATTCATGTTCTTATATAGTTATCCAGGTTGGATTTAGTTTTTCTCCAATAGAGAAAAGGCCTTGAATAATCTTATGGTACTCAAAATTTTACACTTGAATATGCTAGAATCACTTTACATATGGTGCAAGCCTTATGTTCTCACTCAAAGTGAAATAAGGAAAGGATTGTGGTTTATGTTGGGATAGTTATGCCATGGTGCACCTCTATTCTTCAAGGACTTGGTTAGTGTAGTGATGATGGTTCATTCAAGGGTGAAAGCCTTTGGTAACCTTGGCTCAAAGGCATTTAGGCACTTGATGGACAATTAAGTATATATTTAAGGTAATTAGGTAGAGGTTTGCACTTAGTTATAGTCATCATTATAAGGCATAGGGTCTTAACCATACTTATATAATTTCCTTTATTGGGTGTGTGAGTCCTCATGAGTCACATACATGTCATAGATGAGTTAAGTTAGAAGCTCATAAAAACTTAGCATACATAGTGTAGACTTAATAATTTAGTCATTAAATGTTACAAAAAACTTTCATCATTAAAAGAGTTTTAAAATAGTACATAGATAAGTTTAAAAAAATTGAACATATGTGTGAAAAAAAATGCTAAAGGCATAAAAGCTCACACAAAAGCTTGGGAATTATAAATGGGAGCATCAAATGTATCCCAAACTAATCTATAACTCTAATGGTGAAAATAAAATCTAGAATCAATCCACCGGGGATTCAATACTCCATTCATCTCTTCCCCTCACTAGATGGACTCAATTTAATTTTATAGAGATTTAGAGCATATTAGGATCATGGAGAATGGGGAATGATGATTACTGAGCTATTATTTGAGTTAATCATTCCACCATTTCCACTAAACTATCTTTAATGAGCATTCACTATCATATGAACTTGCTTTCCATTGTTGATTGAGCCAAAAAGGAGGTGTTAACCACCTACCAGTTGGCCTAGATGACAAAACAACAATCATGATAAGTGATTAGCTCATGCCTAAATGTCTTTTGTGTTGGAATGTATCATATAATTAGATGGATTTGGGTCCAAATATACCTATTCAAGGACTCATTAAACTCTACCATAATCCTATAGGGTCTATTGGCCTTAAGACTACAAATTTTTCAAATGGACTCCTTGGGTTGGTTTCTTATTTTGTAAACTCTCATCTACATGAGGAGCCTCTTGAGATAATTTGGGTAGGTTCTAAATCTTATCCTTAAATTAAATCCCTCCTCTAATAACTAAGGGACCTCTATCCTCTTAATTTAAAGGTATAAGCTTATAGATGAAAAATTCTTCTACCTTGTATCATTTATAGAGGTCTAGTGATGGTGTTTCCGTCTATAAAGGGTTAGTGCTTTATGAAGTGATATTAATACTTGGATTATTTAGGTCCATGATAATTTTAATGTTTATTCATATCAATTGGGTGAATAATGGTGTGTATGAGTGGCATATGCCCTTGAGGGTCTACCTAATCCATCATTTGGATTCTTGAACCCTCCTATAATAAGTTTGACATAGAGAAGAGACACTATGATGACTTAAATAGTTGGTGTTCAAAAAATGTTTGAGATAATATTCATATCTTATTTTAATGTATTACAGTTACTTAAAAAAACCTAGGTAATGATAACACCTTCATGAGGCTTGAACATGGTTACTTTGCCATGATTTCTTTAAACTACTTGACTACATGTGGAAACTGTAGGTGATAATCATTCTATGGGATTTTAGGTTCATGAAATAACTAAAGATCCATTATCACATATCCTTAAGGAGGTTTATAAGATTTTTGAGACCTCACCAACACTTTTTGGCGATTGGGGACCCTAAAGTATCAAGGACATCATTGTTATCAACATAAGGATTACTTGAAAAGAAGGTTTTTTATCTCTTGGTGGCTCACATGTGCTAAGTGAGTTTTGAAAATAATTTACAGTGGCTAAATAGACATCTTATATCCTCTCCATTATCATTATTATTTACAATGAGCTCAAAAGTGAAGATATTGAGGTAAACCTAAACCCCCATCTAGATGGATGAGAAACTATGAGTCCTTTTCCTTCTTAGTGATTGTTATAAAGGAGGGGAAACCAATATAGGAACTAATTACATGAAATGTAAGAATACTAAGGTCCCCTCCTTTTCCCAAACTATTAGGTCCTCATTCTCTCTCCTCTATCTATACCAAACAAAAACTTGATTGGCTCTTTTGAGCTACCAAGGAGAATAATGAGGTGAAGGGATTATATTTTATATTATTTTGACTTTAAACTCCATAAAAATCATATATATTGGCTTATGAGGAAAACATTAATCAATGCACATGCTTGCACATGATCTTTCTCCTATAAACATATATGGACTACTTGAAAACCCTTTCTTTCTATTATGGAAACTATCCATTCTACTTCAAAATTGATGGATATGATATGTAGTCCCCTAAAAAATTTAAATCCATGTATGGACATATAGTGATTTGTTAAACTATTCCTTATATCTTACACTTGTTATTTTGTTTTAAAACCTTCTTTATATGTTATAAAATGGATAATAAAGCATTTCAAAAAGGGGTGTAAGGTTAGAAATGAATATTTCTACCCTTTTTGGCACTTCTACAGACTAAAGGAGGAGAAACATGACTTTAACACATTATAGGTGACTCAAATTCACCCTTATACCTCTTATCACTCTTGAAACCACTTGACCATCCTATGAGGTGACTAGAAAACATAAGTTCAAAATGACATTTACCTTAATTTTATCAAAACAACCTTAAACAAGGATAACTAATGCTGAAAAAGAGAATTTTGAGGATTTTACAAGGCATATGATAACCATACACAATATCAAAGGGACTTATTATAAAGTATTGAACTATAGTGGTTGATATTTGGATTGGTAGGCCAAATTATTAATAATTACTTGCCAATACTCTCTTGTAAAAGTAATTTCAAAATAAATTCTTTATTTATCAAAGAAAACTATCATAATTCTATTGTATATATATAAATCATTAGCTAAAGTATATTTTTTATTGTAAGATAAAGGCCATTATTTATGAAGTCTAATTAAATTTGATAGTTGCATTCATTACATTTATATGATATTCACCATAAGGAGGCCTACATCATTCTGAGGTCCACAAAATACCATGAAGGAATCACTTAGACAACAAGCAATTTTCTGAGGATAACTCAACCATATCCCACTTCCCCAATTTGGTCCCATTTGTATTTGATCTAGTTTTTCCCTTGTGCATGCTAGGATTTTTTCTCTTTTAGGTTATCCATTCATCAAATTAGAGATTGAAAATAAAAAATTGACCTACATATAGAGGCAAACAACCTACACTTTTATATCTAGTGCTCAATCAACAAAAATAAAATTCTAGTAGAGGAAAATAATGTAATGTGACAGTGTCTAGCTATTTTATACTTATCCCAGAATACAAGAAAATAAAGTCTTAATTAACATTATGTTTTTAGGTTATGTTGAGTATTTTTATATAGTCATAATTGGTAGAAACATAATATGATTTGAATATATTAGTTTGTGAGGACATCTCTCTAACCCTAACCCTAGTTTATACATTTAATAATTTATAAGTTTTATAAATTATGTATATCATAGTATTTTATATTAGGATTCCTTATTTATTTCTCTTACACCAGATTTAAAGTTTACAATACTTTAGAGTTAATTTCGAACATAATTAATTCTAAATGCAAACAAATAGTATATGCTAACACACCCTATAGATGACA
>JARHVA010000457.1:802500-820000 GCA_037957365.1 Torreya grandis
CTAGTTAGTTATCCCTATCTTTTGTGTTCATGAATTACTATGAATTAAGGTCATAATAGGACTATGTAGGATATGTTCAATTCATGTTGAGGTCAACTCAATCCCTCTTTCCATATGCTCTCACCATTTTGTGAGAAACCTAAGCTATGTTATCACTATTTTTTTAGTGGTATCTCATCATTATCAATCAAGTTGAGATACCTCCAAATTCCAAAAACATTCAAAAAAATTTAAATTCACAAAACATTTGTCCTATCTAAGCCTAGTTATTCATCCTTGATTTTCCCTATAGGGAAAAATCCATTGTTAGAAAAATTTATTTTGATTTTACTTTCATGCTTTTTATGTGTTTTTTGCTTAGTTTTTTGTTTGTTTACTTTCTTGTTTGTTTGATTTCAATATTTTGCCTTGGCTTAGTCTATATGTATTCATTATGTGATTCCTTGCACATTATTCTTGAATCTATCCATATTCATATGTCAACATTGTCATCATGGTTTCTATCATTAGTGCACTATTTTCAATTATTTATTGAATTAAGAGTCAATCCTTATGCATATTTAAAAAAAGTTATCATGGTGTTCTATCATGAGACATACCATTACATGTTATAGAAAAAATTAGATTAGGAATTCTTACAAAAAATGGAGCCATATAAGTTTCTCTTTGGTAGCCTTGGTTAATCTTCCCACCCTCCTTGATTGAACTAATCCATTGGCCATTTTAGCTGTATCAATGTTAATAAGGATGAGCATCTTTGTATTGGTAGGTACATCTAAATCATTCACATTGATCAATTCTTATTTTTATATTCATATATTTCATTACTTTATGCATCCTCATATGACTATTTTTTTGTGGCTTCTCAAATCATTAGACCATTGCATCTGCATTTGCATCCACTCATCTTTAGTATGTGTAATAGATTATATATTTGATTTATGCTTGATAATTTTACCTACTAGGGAAAAATTAACCATATAATTTTTTAATCCAAGTCATCTTAATTATTATAACCATCTATGGGAAAATAATTATTTTGACTCATCAACCCTAACTAGGGCATATGTTTGTGACACTAATTATGATTGCCTTTGGGCAAACTAGTGTCTCAAATTTTATTACTAATTATAACTAAATTTGGGTAAATAATTAATTTATAAATGAATTAATTTAATAATTTTATCAATTGGATTAATATCACCCATGGATTAATTTCATTCTTCTTATTTCTTCACTTTGAGGGACTATCCATTTAACATATGTGTCGGCCACTCCTCGAGGGGGCATCATTATAGGCTTTCCAAACATTGTTTGGAGATTATTATTCAATAATTATTTTATTAATGTCCAATTTAATTATTTGGTAATACATTACTTTACCTATATCTTGAAATATCTTCACAAATAGGGGGAAATTGTAGACACCTAAAACTAGCCACAACTGGCCTCCAACCAAACTTCATACTGATTCCTACCAACTATTACAAATTAAGCCAAATAATTATTGAACATTAAAAATTTTCTTGTGAATCATTTTTAAAAGCTAAAAATCATGCTGAGGCATCCATAAATATATTATCCTACTATATACAATCATAACCTCTCATGAATTCATCCCTAAGCATATTGCAACATCATAATAATCAATTTGGCCTATGGACCTATTAAGTGGGGAAATTGTATACTTAAATCAAATATTGAAAATTTTAAATGGTTAATTATAATTAATTAATAAGATAAACTAAATTAAATTTCTAGTTTAATTATCCATTTGTAATTTGTGAATTATTAAAAAGGAAAATTTAAAAATATGAAATATCCTAGCTTTCCATGATTACCTTTGTAAGTTGTCAAGCCTTTAAAAAATATCTCAAAATATATATTTTTGGAGACCCATGATTATTCATTTAAATTCATGAGTAATTATAACATTTTAACACTAATTGGGTTATATTTGACTCACCTAGGTTAGGGTTGAACCCATTCCAAGTTTAAACTACAACTTGACTCACCTTAGATTGGGGTTAGTTCCTAAGCCTATAAATACAATGCCTTGCCTATTAAATTTTAAGTTATTTTGGTGAAAATTTATCATGCAAAAATAACTAAAAGTCTCTTTTTATATAATTTTATAATTCCCATTTTGTTACAACGAAGGTTATAATGTTAAAATCTTGAGCCAAACATAAGCCTCATCAAGCCATAATGGTGCAAACGAGAGAGGGAGATACACAAGCTCCATTGACAAAGAATATTTGAGTACAAATAAATTAATCCACTCAAAAAATTATTTGTATCTCTCAAATAAGTTAAGATATTGTGTGTCTTTTATATTTTAGTTGTTATTTTCATTTGGTTTTGTTCATAAAGCTCACCCTTAATATCTTTGCTTGTAAGTGTTAATGTTAGTGTGTTTTTATTAATTTTGGTTTACTTGTATAAAAATATAATAACATAAATTATTGGATTCATATTTATCATAAATACCCTAAAATTTAATAAATAAAACTCAATAAAAACACACTAACACTAACACTTACAAGCCTATATCTTAGGGGTTAGATTAATGAAAAAACACAAATGGAATCAAAACTAAAATGAAAAAGACAAAATATTTTACCTTTCTTTAGATATCCATATGTATTTTTGGATGGATTACTCGGTTTGTGCTCAAAGAGTCTTTGGTAATGGAGTTTGTGTAGTTCCCTCTCTCCTTGGCACCATTCTAGCTTGATGTGGCTTATGCTTGGATCAAGATTTTGGAATTATAACCTTACTTGTAAATAAATTAGAATTATAAAATTATATAAAAATATATTTTAAGCCATTTTTGCATGATAACATTTCACCAAAATAGCTTAAAATTTAATAGGCAAGGCATTGTATTTATAGGCTTAGGAACTAACCCCAACCCAAAGTGAGTCAAGGTGGTGTTTAAACATGGAATGGGTTGAAACCTAATCTAGGTGAGTCAAATATAACCCTAGTAGAGTTAAAATGTGTAAATTAATCATTATTTGCAATGAACAGGCATGGGTTTCCAAAATGATATATTTTGAGATATTTTCTAAAGGCTTGACAACTTGCAAAGGTAATCATGAAAAGTTAGGATATTTCATATTTGTGAATTTATTTTTTTAGTAATTCACTAATTGTAAATGGATAATTCAACTAGGAATTCAATTTTTTTTAGTTTATTAATTAATTATGTTTAGTCATTTAACATTTTCAAGATTTGATTTAAGAGGGCAAGTGCCCCACTTAATAGGTCTATAAGCCAAATTGACTATTGTGATGTTACCAGATGCTTAGGGATGAATTCATGAGAGTTTATTATTGAATATAGTATAATACCATAATTATGGATGACTCAACTTGATTATAAGATTTTAAAAATGATGCACAATTAAATTTGGGATGTTCAATGATTCTTAGGCTTAATTGGTAAAGGTTGGTAGGAATCAATCTAAAGTTTAGTCTAAACCCAATTGTGGCTAGTTTTAGGAGTCTATAGTTTTCTCCTATTTGGGAAGATGTTGTAATATATAAGCATAGTAACATCTTTTAAAATAATGAAACAAGATAAAATGAAGATAATGATTGAAGAAAAATCTCTAAACAATGTTTGGGAAGCCTATAATGATGCCCCCTCAAGGGAGTGGAAAAAATATATGGTTGATGGATGGTCCCTCAAAAATAAGAAAGAAGAAGAATGAAATTAACCCATGGTTGAGATTAATCCAATTAATATAATGTATGCATACATTAATTAAAAAATTACTAATTTTACCCAAGGTAGTTGTATTATTAATAAAGGTTGAGACATTGATTTGACCAAAGGTAGTTATAATCAGTGGAAATGATATATGCCCCAATTATAGATGATGATTCAAAATAATTATTTTCCCATAGGTGGTTATAATAATTATGATGATATAGATTAAAAAATTATTTTTGATTATGCCTTAGTAGTGTAGATTGGCAAGCATAAGTCAAGGATATAATATGTTGTATAGATTAAATATGAATGGATGCAAACATGAATGCAATGTTTTAATGATTAAATAAGCCACAAAGAACTAGGCATATGAGGATGCACAAAGTGATGAAAGATATGAATAGAAGAATAAAGGTTTGATCAATGTGAATGATTTGGTTGTACCTACTAATGTAGAGATGATCATCCTTATTAACATTGATACAAATAGAATGGTCAAATGGGTTGATTTGATCAAGGAGGGTGGGAAGGTTAATAGGGAGAAAATTCTACAAATCCAATGCTTTTAAGACTTCTCAAGCTGATTTTTTCTATAACATGTGATGGTATGCCTCATGATAGAACACCATGAGAACTTTGTCTAAATATTCATAAGGATTTACTCCAAATATAATAAAAAACAATGAACCAATGAACCAATGATAAAAACCACAATGACAATGGTAACATATGAATATGGATAGACTCAAGAATAATTCATAAGGAATTACCCAATGAACATATAGAGACTGATTCAAGGCACAATAATGAAAGCAAATAAACATGCAAATAGATAAACAAAAAACTAAGCAAACACAAAAAAAACTAAAAGAAAGAGTAATATAAAACATCCTAACAATATATTTTCCCTAGTAGGGTGGATCAATGATGGCTAATTAGGCTTAGACATGACAAATGTGTATGGATTTTAAAAATTTTGAATGTTTTTGGAATTTTGGCATATATTAACTCATTAGATATGTACAAGATATCACACATAAAATGGTGATAATATTAGCTTAGGTTGATCTTAAAATTGTGAGAGTGTATGGGAAAAAAGGATTGAGATGACCTCACTATAAATCAAAAATAGCCTACATAGTCTCATTTGGACCTCAAGTCATAGTAATTATACCAACATGAAAGGTAGTGAGAACTAACTAGGTCATAACAAGTTCTAAAATTGAGGTAAATTGTGAGGGAAATTAAAATAGTAATGTCAAGGTGATGCGGTAATATATGGTAAAAGGTGTTGTTCCTAATTTTCCCATAAGTATTTATAATTAGGAAATAATAACATAGGTCTATGATACTAATTTTCCCATAGGTGGTTATAATTAGTAACACAAGGTGGATTACTAATTTGCCCATAAGTGGTTATAATAAATATCACCAGTCAGGTGTGAATGAAAGATAACTTACCATATCCACTATCACAATAATTTCATATACTATCATTTAAACATGAAATTATAAAACTAGATAAAAATCCCCTCATAAAAGGTGTGGGAAGAATCAAAAGAACCAAGATAAAAATGATTGGGAGGATGGATAAAAATAAGCTCTGGTTTAATAAGGATGGTATGGTGAAAAAACATATGGTATTGTTTATGATGATGATGGTATGAATATTGGGTAAATTGGTAAGAGGGTTACCCCCAAGTGTTAAGGTAAGGTAAATGGTAGGGTATGGAATAATGGAAAGGCAACATAATAATGAAAATGATAAGGTATATGACAAATGAAAATGACAAGGGTATGGTTTTTCCTTAAAGAAAATGGTAAGGTAAATGATTCTGGTGTTATCACTAATGTGGAGATGCATGTCTTGATCAACATATGACACTACCAAAATAATCAATCATGTAAATTACTAGTCTACACCTTTTCTTAATAGATGCACTATTAAGAATTGGCTACAAATTTGGATGCCATTAATGTTGTTGTGATATTCGTTGGTCATTGACTTTTATCCTTCAAACATCAAGACAAGGTATCTTTATCGCCTCTATAAAGGATAATATGGTAACGGATGGTAAATACGAATAAATGTTCAATGATAGGTTTGATTTAGTGATGTAAATGTGGATGATAATGGAATGTATGATGGTTATGAAATAAATAAATATTAGGGTTTTCAAGCACACATAATGTTGTTGATTCTGGATTTGACATAACTTTAGTTATGGTGGGGCCAAAGATTTTTGAATATGTTCTTGATAAGACTACTAGATTTTTATATTGTTTGGGCCTAAGAGTAGCTACCATCTAATTATGCTATAGATTAGAAGCTATACTAATTTGATTTGTGATAATGTCTTCATCAAACAATGAAGGACTATTATGCTCAACTTTTGGTGCTTATAAGAGGTTTTCACCAATGAAATTTTCTTGATTTTCCCATAGTGTGTTTGATAAGGTTTCATGAAGGGATTTTTAATTTTGAGTTTTATTGTCTTCTAGTAACTCAAATAAGGTTTCAATAGAAGATGCTAAGTTTGGAATTTGAATGTCCCTTAGCACCTCCAAAAGGGTTTCTATATTAATTTGGTCTTGGCTTCCCTAATATTATATAACTAATATGTCACAATAGATGTAGTTTTAAAAGGTTTGATTCTATCAGTCTCAATTGACACTTGTGAAAGGTGGAAGGTCAATAAAAATGACTAGGTTGGTTAGTGGTAATGTCATGTGGAATGGGAAGAGGAAACACAATCCTCATAGAGGATACTAGAATATTTTGTGTCAATGATAAAGTAATCATCCTAAAAAATAATATAAGGATCATAAATATATTTAGACTAATCTACAAGGCATGTTTAACAATGTTGTAATAGCCACAAATATATTTTGATTTTAAAGCTGAGTCTGACTCAAACGTGTCTAAATCTAATGTTAATACTGACATTGCCTCTAATTTTGATGCTAAATATGATGTTTTTTCAAGAATAGAACATCAATATAGTTTTAATTCTTCATATATTGCTTCAATGATGTTTTTATTAATGTTTATTATTGGACAAGTAACAACATATGATGTAATAATGACCTCCCCAGAGACTAGTTTGTTAAATTGAGACTCCTCTACAAGGGGAAAAAGGTCAAGAGATAATTCTATAGAACCTAGATTTTTAATGGGAATCTCTTTAAAAATAGGCACGTGGTCAAGGTAATTATTTTCACATAGGAATTTATAATCATTAATAAGTCACTCAATAAATACTAGCTTATTAGAGTGAGACTCCTTAACAATAGGGATAGTAACAGAAGGTGATTCATCACAAGTTATCTCATCACAAATTCTTGGTAAAAAAACATCTTGGATTGGTTAGTTCTCTTGGTCTTAGTGTAAAAGTGGTTATAAAATACAAATTTTGACCATATATTGGTATTTTAATGATTGGATTGGTTAGAGAGGTACTAATTAGCTCAGTTGGGGCCAGATGACTGATATGGGTTTTTTTAAAGTGGGTAATGGTTGTCAATGGTTGAAGAAAACTCAATGATTAGATAATTATAGGATTAAAAAAGGTTTATTCCCTTCTTAAGATAAAAATTATGACCCATAAATTTGTGATTGGATAAATTGGTTGGGATAATAGGCTACTATACATGAAAGAGTAGGGAATGATAGTGGTAGGGCATTATGGAGCTTGGTTCTCACACAAGCCAAAGGATGAGGTATTAGTATAGAAATGGTAGGGCATTATGGAGCTTTGTTACTCACACAAGCCAAAGGATGAGGTCTTGGTATATAAATTGTAGGGAATTATGGATCTTGGTTATCATACAATCCAAAGGATCAGGTCCTACTATAGAAATGGTAGGGTGTTATGGATCTTATTTGATCACATAATCCAAAAGATAAGGTCCTGGTATGGTAATCCTTAGATGTTGTGTAGTTTAGTTTCTCACATAATCTAAAGGAGGGTTAAGGTATATGTGGAGGATTAGATGCCATGATCAAGATTGGATGTTAACCAACTAAAAGAAGGTACCACCGAACCCTACACTTGAGGATCTTGGCTTTGTTCCCAAAATTGAGGATTGTAAGGAGGATAATAATCCATCTCACAAACTACTTATTCACCATAGAGGTATCAAAAAAAGTCAATTTGTGTGTCTATTATATCATAAATTAGATTTTATCTATTTCCACCATAAGTGTAATGAGACATATCCATATCAGTGATGAACATTACATAAAAGGTCTAAAGTTATACAAACTACAAAAAACAATGTCCAAAGGAAAAATGTTTCAAACTTGTTCTAACTTGGTCTAGGGGAGTTGTATCTCCAAAATGGTTTGTGCTAAAACTTGATATAAAACCACCTATCATCAAATTTACAATGTAAAATATCTCACATAAAAAGGTCAAACATCTAAATGGAAACCAAAATTCCAAACTCTAGGTTCAAAGTGTTCCAAAAAAGTCTAATCTAAATAAACAAAATTTGTTAGGTATTTTAGCCAAACATGACATCAAAATATAGGCTCAAAATAGGCATGTGTTAGGAAGTTTAGCAAAATAAACATAAAATCTATACTTAAAAATAAGGTGAGATATTTAATCTAACAAATCTGAAACACTTTGTCATAAACTAGGCATTCAACTTTAGACATGAACTTGGTTAATTGATATAAGGCATTAAACAAAAGGAATATGAAGAGAAAGGTTGTTTCTCTCAAATCTAGGTACAAATAATAGTTTTCAAATTGGGTAAAGAATTAACCTAAATTACACAACCCAAAAGAGAAAGATCAGTGTCTAGGCCCAAATTACACAAGGCATAAATAGAAATAAATAAATGTTTGTAAGGTTAATTAAGAACTCAACTTAGGAAAACTAGGCTTTATTGAAAAAACAACAAGATAGACAAAATTTAATGGCATAACGGTACTAGACAAAAATATAAAAGGCACATGTGGATTAGTTTAAAAATGGATTTTTGGAAACAAGGAAAATAATTTTATTCAATGAATTGAGAAGTGTAATGATGTTATCATGCTCTAAAGATGTAATCAATGGTTGGTATTGAGACTCTAGGCACAAAAATTGAAATGAATTAGGTAGTGTAACATTACCCTTTTCAATCAAGTGACACACACAAAATGATTTGTCAAAAATACTAAGGTAAAATTTAAGGCATCAAATGGATAAAATAACACCTCCTCAAATAATGGAGTGGTGTGGACACAAAACTAGTTTTGACATGGGAATTCAGAAAAACATATTTAGACTAAAAAACCAAGTAATAAAGGATAAAATGATACAAAAACCTAAGTGTAATATCCTAGATCTTAAAACTAACAAGGTTGTATAGTAATATAGAATTTTGTCTACATAAGTGCTCTTGTGAGAATTTTAAGTGTTAATAAAAAAAATAAAAATGCATGAATAAGTAGGGTTTTTAATCCTCCTCTTCTCCCAAGATATTTTACTGTGACATGAAACTTCATGATATTTTCCCTGCATCAATAGTATTTTCATGACAAGTGGGGTTGTTATAAAACTATATATTTTGCATTTCTAGATGGTCCCAAGTGTGGTTAACACTAGAGATGAAATCGTATCAATTGAGTTCATACCACATAAATTACTATGCAAGGGTCTATTCCCTTGCATAGAGATTTTATCCATATGCTTATTAGTGGAATCCACTAGTTAGCTATACCTAATTCAAGTTTTCATTATGATCAGAGAGGTTAGCTACTAAATCCCTTATAAATCTTAGTATATGCTCCCTAATTTATATACCCCACCATGGATCAGGATTGGTATGATATTGGGAGATGAAACCCTAGGTCAACACACCTTTATAGGACTTGTGAGGAGGCGATGAAATCCATCTCATAAACTAAGTTACGTAAAAATAAGTGACCAATGAAAAGACTTTAGGGTCACATTTAGATCACTCAAACCATATGGATTTGATGAGAACCTTAATGACATTCTTTTCACACCTTTGGAAAAGGAAACAAGGAAAATAAAGATAAATTTTGGTCACCCTAATTATCTAAAGGGGTGGGGGAGAGTGTAAATACATCAATTGGTTTTCAAAAATAAACAACTTCAAATAAATAAGGCATAAAATAAACATTATCAAAAGCATGTAACTGAGTGATTAAAGTTCATTTTAATGTACCATACAAAATGTGTTGTGAATTTTTTGGCCCCTTCATATTTTTGTTGAAATATTGAAACAAAACAAAAATTATTTAAACAAAAATATTATTAAAACACCAATTTGAAATGTGAAAATTGCAAGTTAGAATGTTTTAATTTTCTCCTTGTGGCCTTTGGGTTTGGAAAAAAGTGTTATCAGTTTTTGATATTTTATGAAACATTTATGTAACTTGAAGGTAAACTAATAAAATATTCTAAAAATTTAGGAGAAATAACATGGTTTAAAAAAACCCATCAAAAATGGAGTCTAGATGACCCCAAATGAAGCTCCAAAAGATGGCCTATCAACTTATTATTTTGTATAAAGACCAACATTAATTATAGGTGATGCACACAAAGACCAACATCAATTATAGGTAATTCACATAGAGACTAACATTGGCTCTAGGTGATGCACATAGAGATTGATGTTAGTTATACTTGATCAATGTTGGTTAATTTAGGACTGATGTTGATTAGGGAAAACCAATGCTAGTCTCTGTACAAATCTATGTAACACTAAAAATTAGATTATTGAAAATCAAAGTAAAAACTCAAATTTTTAAGATGATCAAGTATTAATTTAAAAAACTAAGAGATGAACTTTGGTCTCCTTTCTATATGGGATACTTTAGTGTCCCACCAGGTGTGCTATATAGGATCAACATGAATCCAATAATGGAGGTTAGTAGAATCTTAGAATAAGTAAACAATACTCAATAAAAACACACTAACACTTTGAAGCCTAGATCTTAAGGGTGAGATTAATGAACAAAACCAAATTAAAATAATAACTAAAATTCAAAACACCCATAATCTCTTACCTTCGTAGAGAGTTACAAATGCTTTGTTGAGTGGAATTCTCAGTTTTTTCTCAAAGAGTCTTTCGAAATGGAGTTTGTAGCTCCCTCTCTCCTTGGTACCATTGTGGCTTGATGTGGTTTATGTTTGGCTCAAGATTTTATCATTATAACCTTAGTTGTAAAAAAATGGGCATTATAAAATTATATTAAAATATCTTTGAAGTCATTTGTACATGATAAATTTGAACCAAAATAGCTTAAAATTCAATAGGAAAGGCATTGTATTTATGGGATTAGGAACCAACCCCAACCTAAGGTGAGTCAAGGTGTAGTTTAAACATGGAATGGGTACAAACCTAACCTAGGTGAGTCAAATATAAACTCATTAGATTAAAAATGTGTTAATTACTCATGATTTTCAATGAATAGGCATGGGTCTCCAAAAAGAGATATTTTCAGATATTTTCCAAAGGCTTGACAACTTATAAAGGTAATCATGAAAAGCTAGGATATTTCATATTTTTGAATTTAATTATTTAGTAATTCACTAACTAAAAATGGATAATTCAAGTAGGAATTTAATTTGGTTTATCTTATTAATTAATTTTTATTATCCATTTATCATTTTCAATATTTGATTTAAGTATGCAAGTACCTCATTTAATAGGTCCATAGGCCAAATTGAGTGTTGTGATGCCACATGATGATTAGGGATGAATTCATGAGAGATTATGATTAAATATGGTAGGATACCTCAATTAGGTATGCATAAACATTATTATGAGCTTTGATGAATGATGCACAAACAAATTTGGGATGTTTAGTGATTTCTAGGCTTAATTTGCAATGGTTGGTAGGAATCAGTATGAAGTCCAGTAGGAGGCTAGTTATGGCCAGGTTTAGGTTTCTACACTTGGTGTACATGAAAACCTAAGTAATAACTTAATAAAATGTATGTGTGTTTAAATTTTTTAAAATGTTTTAGACCATGACATAAGCCTTTACAAGCAATATACACTTGTAGCTTTGACTTATCTAGGTGATTAGGCAACTTTTTCTTAGCATTTATAGACTAACAATTTGGTATAGACCTGTAAGAACATTCTCAAGAATAATTTTGAATTTTGGGTAATTTTTAAAGCTGAAACATGTCTCAAAATACCTTATTCCATGATTTACATCTCTCTAAACAACTCTACACCTTATTTTCTACTTAAAACCTTGAAAAAGTATAATTTTTGACAAGTCTATATAGTAATATGTATAAAATATTACCATATATGAGGTCTCTTCGGAGTGAATTATTTATTTCATGTGTTTTCCAAGCCAACCTAGGGTGTTTGAGGGTAAATATCCTATGTTTTCTCCTATCAAATCTATGTTAGGGTTAAAGGAGGGTTTTAGAGGTCCATCATCTTAATGATGATTCATAGAGTACAAACTAGCAAACCAAAACTTATTTACATCAGAATTTATCCTAAAGATATCATAAATTATCATAAAATTATTTGGGTCCCATGCATATTTTATGGAGAGATATGAGTGTAAGTTTACAGACCTCAGACTCCTTATAATATTTTTGAGCCTAGTTGTAGTCTTATTGATGATTCATAAAGATAGGATCCTTAACCAAAAATTTATTCCATTTTTTTTGAGGTCATATGGATTTACATATCCCCTCAAGATAACTATCCTTGATTCCTTATGCTTGGTTAGATATGAGCAGTTGAATTGATGGTTTGAGATGGAAGACTATGGTGTTGTATCCTGGGAGAGATAATAGGGCTAAAATAGCCATTTATTTTCTTAATTATGTCTAAAACATCTTATTTATGGTATGTAACATAATTTTAAATCCTCTTATATCCTTAAATCTACTTGGGGTGTCTGATTTAGTCATGAAGTTTGTGGTGAGGTCTTGAGAAATCAAGAAGGCTTCAGGCCTAATAGGCCTAGACTAAGTCTTATAACTCTAAGTTTTATGTAAGTGGTTTGGTGACTTTAATGTCAAAAAATAACCCATTTTACATGATTATAACCTATACACAATTTATATCATCTACCCAATATAATGTCTCTATCCCTTCTTCATGCAAGTCAATCCTGAGTCTATTACTAGCATGCCTAGAATGCTTAGGTAGTTGGTGTTGCTAGAGACCTGAGTAGTTTCCCTTTTTATTATTATCTATTGATAATATTTGGTACCTTTTTAACATGGTATTAGGTTTTGATAACACCCTTAGGGTTAGTCCTTCCTTCAATATTCTAGTTTGCACCTTCTTATATGTTGGCTAGGGTTTATGAGTCTCTAGGTTTATGCAACCCTAGAGATACACCAATGCACTTCCTTTATTCTATCCTAAGTTTAGAACCTAATAAAATATTTCATGGAATTTTCATTATCATCAAATTATGTTTTTAAACTTTAGGAACTCTTAAACATGCAAACGTTCTTAGTTCATGTGTGTATGCCTGTTTAGGCCTATTTAAGCGTAATAGGCATGTTTAGGCCATTAGCTCCTTCTATCTCAAGAAACTAAAATATATAAATGAGGATCATTAAGATAACATATATAAAAATTTAAATATACTATTTACAATATTTTATCTCACCTATGTGCATGATTCAAATCATCTCTTATCCACTCTAACTTAAGTGTCACTATTCACTATTTAAGCCTGAGTGTTTGATGGTAGGTGTTAGAGACCTTGATGGTATCATATATTTTTCCATCATGTTGATGAGGATAGATATAATAATTTAATATGCCATGATATTATAAAAAAATCTTATGATCAAGTCTTCACTCAAATCTATCCTATGTATACCCTCATCTCCTTATTTAGGTTTATGGTTAGTTAGGTCTATATAACCCTAGTGGCTAGTTTAGTGTTTTCCTTGCTCATGTTGAGGTTTTCATCCTCTTATAAAAATAGTGATGGATTTCACACTAATTTTTATAATTGGTTTAAAACCCTTTAACAACGCCAAAAAACATATAGTGTTTAATTGCCATGATAAGGCTTGTACATATTGGCCATTAAGCTATTATCTACCAACCTCAAATGGATTATAACATTGACTATAGATTGGGAACCTTATGAAACATGTTTTTGGAGTTTTAGTTTTTCCTTAAAATTCACTTCCATATATGTTCCAAACATTTACACTCTCCTACTTAGGTCTTACTTGTAGGTGGAAGTCTTGAATAATGACTAAGTAGGTGTGAATGATAAGAGGTGAGTATTATTTTGAAGTAGACTTACACATAATTAACAACACCTCTTAATTTTTATGTATATTTTAAAACTCACTACACCTTAAACACATTCAAGTATCCTTTAAACAAACTTTTTATGCCCAACTATCTTGTTACTATAGTCAAGCCTATAGGTGGTCTTTGTAGGCTTGCTAACCATGAGAGTACAAGATGAGGAGTGGGGTTTCTTGTTTCATTGTTACCTTGGGTCATCACTAGGCTGATGAATTATTTTTAATACTTCAAAATATTTTCATATCTTTAACCTTATCATACTCTAAAATAAAACCTAACACCTAAGGAAATCAACAAGATAAGACACAAAGTAAATAAAGGCAAATACACACCAGACATGTGTATAACTCACTTGATGGAAGCAAGATAATACCATATTAGAAATAACTATCCTAAGACCATTATAATTTATCCTCCAAGATAAAATGGAATTTTTATTTTATCACCATGGCACCATGAGGTCATATTGTCATATGATGATTAGAGTCCAATCAGGTATCACTCATTGAATGAAAATTTTACTTGCATCTAGAGATGTCTGCATGTTCATAGTCTCCTAGAAGAGTAATTAGACCTTATTTATCCACTCCCCAATTCATGGGATGAATTGGTGAAACTAATTCCTAGTCATAATCATTCCACACTTATTTTATTTACATGAACAACCTCATCTTTGCCTCAGTTATATGTTATTTTTGATCGGGTTAGATAGTTTCAAGTGGCTCTTGTGATGTGGGTGCAAGGTTGGATTCCAATGGAGATTAATTTTGTTTCATGAAATCTTGAGGAAAATAAGGTTTAGTTCCATTATCTAAGAGTGAAGAGACATATACAAGTGGGAGGAGGAGTTGATAACCTTGTTTTAAGATCTCAAACAAGTCACCTTCAAGTGGGACAACTTCTTATAATGACATGCTTGGAGGGATGCCTTGTTTTTATTTGATGGAACCATTATCATAAATTTTAAATTGATAATGATATGATTTAGGAATTATGTAACCTAATTTAATGATTTTTAAAATAATTATTGATTTTTCTTCACATGGATTTAGTTTGCTTAGACTCTATTCAAGTTGAATAATGGCTAATATAGGAGAAGATATAACATAATTTGATAAATATTTTTAAACCTTACCTTATTAAACATGATAATGAATTTATTAAAATATCTCTACCACCTATAATAGACCCTTATAATATCTCTCATCTATCATCACAACTTGGTTAGCTTGTCTCTCTTACAGGTCTCCTTGTCTCGCAGTTACTACAAGCTAAACAAATGCTACACTTTCACACTCCTCAAGACTATCACGGGAAAGGTTAGTTGTCATATAATAAAGAAGGTATTAAAAGTCATATTTTCCTTGTGATTCATCATGATATTTTATTCCATCTTTTTATGCATAATTAAATTCTGAATGGTGCCTCTCCTTACCAAGAGGTGTACCAATGATAAATTCTTCAAGGTCACTCTAACATCCTTTTTAAGCTACCACTACAGTTAGACCTTATTCACTTTATTTCTCAATAATAAGATCCCTCTCAAGAAGTGAAATGGAATATCCTTAAAATGAATCTAAGAGATAAGTTATTCATGCTTCATTCCCCTCATTCAGCTACTCAATTTTGACAACCAACATCTCATATTTATTTTACATGTTGTCTTCACTAGAATTATATGATAAGAATGCTTTGGACTCTTGAGGAGGTAAGGATGGGATCTAGATGGTTTTGGAACTATGTTTCACTTCAATATCTTATTTTATTATTAGGTCATATTCCTTTCCCCATGATTGTACTAGTTAGAACCAACTTGGAATCTTGGATTTATAAACTTGTTTTTATTACATGTGTTACAACATGTGTCATGAATGAAGGTACCTTCTACCAATATTATACCATTCTTGTAGCTTCCACTGACTAAGATAGATGTTTTTCTAAAAGTTAGATATATGCCTTTAGGTGGGATTGAAAATAAAGCCTTAACTAATCATATATCTCCTCATGATAATCATTCCTATCAACACATACCTCTTCCCCTTTTTTCACTCTCTCTTGAACAAACTTACAAGTAGGAAATGTTTGAAGCACTTGTGAGGGAATTGGAAGGTAATGAATTTCATTTGCTTGAATAATTTGAAGGAGGATGGGTTGATCAATAGAGGATTCATATGGGATGGAAGAGGAAACAAAAGGTTTATGATAATGAATCTGTTTCCATTCATGTACTAACAACCTTTCCTTTATGCTTAAAACTAGACCACCTATGTCTAACATATCACTACTGAGCCTTGAATGATCTTTTCTCATAATACATGCCCACTCTTTATTATCATGTTGAAATGAGACTCTAATACTCTTGGTTAGGTGACTAGGGGTTTTATGTCCATAACTATTTTGTGTCAATCCACACCATGTGTTTTTCATAACCCAATAAGGTTTTCTTAAGGATTGATATGGATTGGTTTGAGGCATGACCATGCTTACTAGGAGTATTGTGATCTTTTCAAGGTTGATTAGGAGGGTAGGTGGGATACAAAGGAGGTGAATAGGGATCATAAAGATGGTAAGAGTGGTATCCTTCATATTAAATATGATCATGAGGCTAATAAGGGCTCTCATGTTATTAATAGGGATGAATGCAAGGTGAGTAGGGTTCATAATGGGGCTAATATGGTTCATAGGGATATTGATAAGGAGGTGTATGATAGAATTTTTCCCCATATTTAACCATAACTCATCATGAAAAAAATGAATAACAATTTAAACTAGCAATAACAACTATTCTTACCCCAAAGTGAAGACTTTGTGACACCTCCTAACATGAAATATGATTGCATATCTACTTTTTTTTTGCTTATAGCTACTTGAGATCATCAACTAAGGGTAGAATGTGTTCCAAAATTCCTAAATCTAGTCCCAATAGGTGTGCTAGAACTGTTAACTCTCCAAAATACACCCTATGATTAGGTTATTCATGCCTACCTTTAAGTATGGGGTAACATTGGATTAGACCTAGTTTGTGGGTGACCTATGGTTGGGATAAACCTATAGATGATGGGGCTCTCTCCTCTGATGAACCTAGTATGAAATATGATTTAAAATCTACTTCTCTAATTCTTATAACTACTTGATATCACTAACTAAGGGTGGAATGTGATCCAAGATTCTTGAATCTAGTCCCACCAAGCATGCCAAGACTTTTAACTCTCCAAAATACACCCTATGGTAAGGTTGTTTAGTCTTACCTCCAAGTTTGGGGTAACATGGAATTATCCCAAGGCTATGGGTGACCTATATGTGGGCTAAACATCTAGAATGTCAAGATAGCTCCCCTGATGCATCTTTTATAGCTCAAATCATTGAGACCTACTGATGTTTGGGTGAAAAGAGATAAAAGGGATAAATAAAAGGAAACCTAATATAAATATGGTGATTTATCAATATCATTATATACTCTATTTAACTTTAAAAAACACTAGTGAACCAAATAAA
>JARHVA010000457.1:825000-855000 GCA_037957365.1 Torreya grandis
TAACTATTTATAAAAATAATAATGTTTATGAGGTGAAAACCTCTAAGATACAATATAATATCAAAAAAATCTTAAGGAGTTTATCAAGGTCTTCGGTGGACTCATACGTAAAACATGCAAGTAGGGTAAAGCATGATGTTCTATGGGATTTTACATTGTAGTTGAAGATGATAGAAATGTGCCTAATAATGATCATAATACTGAGGATCAAGGAGATATGTTAGCTCATAATAATACTCCTATAACTGGGAAGGAAGTGTCTAGAGATGAATTCAAATAAAAAGGTAAGAATCTTATTGACAAGCAACAAAATGATCTTAATGAGAATTTCAAACATATTATTAGTTCCCTTAAAGGCAAAGAGAATGAAGATAAGATGGTTGAAGAATTAGACCTTAAAAATTACATCATTTACTGGTTCATGAGGGATCTCATGGATCTTAAATGGAAGGTGACATTTTTACAATAGGAGAACATTAGATTGAACCAAATCACTTTGGCTAAGGAGGATGCCCAATAATTATAGAACCTCCAATTTAGGGTGGATATTTTAGAGAATGAGAATGAGAATCTAAAAAAAAACATCATTTTCTTGATAAATTGTATTAAGGTATCCATGAATGAGGGTATTCAAAATGTTGAGAAGCTCAGAGCACATTTTGGAGAGTTATTCAAAGCTAAGACATCTGGCAAAGGGAAAGGTAAGCAAGGGCAATGTAGTGGATCCCAAAAAGACAATGAAAAATAAAAATTGTTCTTTTAAATTTATTTTAACCTAAAAAGGATGAATTTTTTTTGGGAGGATGTCTTAGGAGATGTAGACATGGATTAGGCTCATGTTTCTCTTTTGTTATCCTTTTATGTTTTTGTTGTTGTTTATGGGTTGTATTTTGGTTGTTTCTAGCCATATTTTGTCTTAGTTTCTCTCTTGGTCTATGGTAGGCCTTTTTCTCTCTCTCTTTTTGGTACTTATATTAGGGTATGGGGACCCTAGTTACAATAATCACCCATTTTACCCTCAATAAAAAATAACTAAATGACTATACCTCCAGGAGTGTCTAGGAAAAAATGTTTCACATAGGGATTGTGATAGGTGGCTAGAACATGAGAACTATAAAAGAGATGTCTAGTTTAAGTAACTTAACAATAAAATTCCACCCCATGATCAATCACCAACACATTTTCATGTTATATGACCTATATAAAACAAATATTAGCATTTAGGTGAAGAAAAAACCTAAAAAAGAAGAGAAATATACCACTTATGCAAGTTAAACAAGTATAAACACACTAGATAAATATGGAATAAATTTATTTAATTGTTTTATTAGTCCTATAGGTCTATAAGATATAAATTTAGGTAGAGTTTCCTCATAATTAGATGAGGTATTTGTACAATGGCCTTAAGGCCTCAATATATAGAACAATGATCAAGAAGTAGAAGAGAATGTGGTGTGGAAAAATGAATAAGATGTCATGAATGACCAAAATGAATCCATCATTATCTAAAATCAACCATAACATTCCTCATACTCCATCCATGCATTACTCTCCCCATTAGTGGTGTTTAATGGGACCTTTAGGCATTGAATTAGAGGTTTGGAGGTTGGTGTAGACTTGGTTGACCTCTTTTAAATCATGATCACTCCATTTTAATATCCACCTCTTCCATTTTTATAGTTACACATATTCATTATGTCGTAATCAGCCTTCATGGATCATTAAGTAGTCTACCCTTCTCTTTGCATGTTGATTAGACTAGGAAATTGACCTCTTCTTCATAATGACCATGGATGTGGAGCTTTCTCACCTCAAGAGATATTTACAATGGGTTCATGATGGTGCATTAAATCCATACTAGCCTTCTATTCCAACTTCTATCTCTTCTTGTTGACCAAGTAGGCCATACTTATGAAATTAGATATAGTGGCTTAGTGTTAAGTGCTTATTTTCCATGAAAACTTGCATAAAACCTTAATAACATGTGAGTAGGTGTATTTCATGTTTGAATAATGTTTTATACCATGACATAGGCCATTAAAATCAATATACACCTTAAATTTGATTTATCTAGGTGATTAGACCACTTATTCTTAGCATTTATAGATTGGTCATTTGGTACAAATATATAAGAACACTGTGAAGCAAAATTATGAATGATGGGTAATTTTTAAAGTTAAATAAATCTCAAACTACCCTATTCCATGATTTTTAACTCTCTAAATAACTCTACACCTGATTTTATACTCAAAACCTTGAAAAAGAACCATTTTAAACAAGTGTATACATCAGTCCAGACAAATTATTACCATAGCTAGGGTCTCCTCATCACGTACTATGTTTTCCAAGCCAACCCAATGTTTTTGAGTGAAAATATCACAATTTTTCTCCTATTAGGTCTATGTTATGGTTTAATGATGGTTTTGGTGGTCCAACATCCTAATGATGGTTCATATAATATGAAACATCAAACCAAACTTATTTCCATAAACATTTATCATACATACCCCCTCAAATATCCTAAAAATATTTAGGTTCCATGCATATTGTATAGAGAGATATGTTCATATACCTCAGACTCCTTACAAGCTTTTTGAGCCTATTTATAGTCTTAATGATGATTCATAAAGATATGATCATTCACACAGCTCTTTCGTCCATTTATTTTGAGGTATTATGAGTTTCCATCTCCCCTTAATATCACTATCCCTAAGTCTTTATGCTTGGTGATATATAAGTAGTTAAATCAATGATTCAAGCTGATAAATTATGATGTTTTAGCTAAGGAGAGATAATAGGGATAAAATGGCCATTTATTTAATTATTTTTCTCTAAAACATATTCTTCTAGTCTTGTACCATCCTTTTACATCCTTTTATATCCATCAATATTCTTGGGGGATCTGAGTCAATCACCAAGGTTGAGGTGAGGTCTTGAGAATTCAAGAAGAATTAAAGCCTAATAGGCCTAGACTAAGTCTTAAAACTATGAGTTTATTGTAGGTGTTTGGGTTAATTTAATGTTAAAAAAGAACCCCTTTTCCATTATTATCACCTATGTAAAATTTCTCTCATCTTCAGAAGACACTATCTCTATCCCTGCTTCATGTAAGTCTATCTTGAGTCTATTACTATCATGCCCATAATGCTTGGGAACTTGGTATTTCTAGATAACTAGGTAGTTTCCCCTTATCTTATTCATTTTTTACATTTTTAACATGACCTCAAGGTATATAACACCCTCAGGGTTAGGCCTTCATTCAATATTATGGTTTGCACCTTCTTATATGTTGGCTAGGGTTTATGAGTCTCTAAGTCTATGCAACCCTAAAGATCTACCAATACACTTTATTTATTATATCCTAATTTCATAACCTAATAAACTATCTCATGGAATTTTTAACATCCTCCATTTATTTTTTCAAACCTAAGGTACTCCTAAACATGCAAATGTTCTTAGTCTATGTGTAAAGGCATGTTTAGGCCTATTTAGGGATAATAGGCATGTTTGGGCCATTAAAATCCTTATCTCTCAAGAAAATAAAACATATCAATGAAGATAATTGAAATAACCTATAAAATAATTTAAATATCCTATTTCCAATCTTATATATCACCTATGTGCAAGATTCAAATAATCTCTTCTCTAGTCTACCTTAAGTGTCATTGTTCATTATTTAAGCTTGAGTGCTTAATGGTAGGTGTTAGAGACCTTGGTGGTCTTGTATCTATTTAAAGAATGTTTATGAAGATAAAAAATCATTCAATATGCCCTCAAATCGTGATAACATCTTTATGATCAAGTATTCACTCAGCTTTATCCTCTGTATACCCTCATCTCCTTACTTAGGTCTATTAGCAGTTAGGTTTGTGTAACCCTAGTGGTTGGTTTAGTGTCTTCCTTGATCATTTTGAGGTTATTATCCTATTGGAAACCTAAATATGGATTTAAAATTATTTTTTATAATCGGTTTAATACCCTTAAATAACCCCAAAACACATATAGTCTTCAATTCTCATTATTAGGATTGTGTATATCAATGTTAGGCCTAATAGGACATTAATATATTCATTACCAACCTTAAATGGACTAAAAAAATTAATATATATTGGGAACGTTAGGAAACAAGTTTTTGGAATTTTATTTTGTCCTTACACTTCACTTCCCTATGTGTTCCTCATATTTAGATTCTCTTTCTCAAGTCCTACCTGTAGGTGCCAATCTTGAATCATGACTGAGTAGTGTGAATGATAAGAGGTGTGTATTATTTTTAAGGTATCCTTACACATAATTCAACACACCTATTAATTTTTATATATATTTTGATAATATATAAACCTTAAACACCTTCAAGGCTCTTTGAAATAGACTTCTTATGCCTAAATATCTGGCTACTATAGTTAGGCCTATAGGTGGTCTTTATAATCCTATTAACTATGAGAGTGAAAGATGAGGAGTGTGGTTTCTTGATTAATTTTTCCTTTGGTTCATCAACATATTTATGACTTATTATTTATTATTATAAATATCTTTAGATCTTCAAACTTGTCATACTCTCAAGGTCCCTTCACACTTGTTATTACATTCATTTTTGGATGAAGTGGGAATCTTGATTAAGATTATAGTTGGTCTCTATTTATAAACCTATTATCTCATATCCCATAATTTCATAGGACCCTATGATTATTTATGAACCTTCAATGCTTTCTATACCCCATCCTAATAGATATCATTCCATTTTATTAGTATGTCTAAATGGGTTTGTATGTTCTTAGATGAGGGTTTATCTCTTCAAGGCTCAAAGATGAGAATGGGCTTGAGAAAAGGGAAGTGATTAAGAGGTAGTGATGGGAATGAGGTATAATCATGAATATAATATATTTCTCATGTATATATTTGAAGCAACCTAATGGCTTCCTACATATACCCTGATCTTTAATTGTAAAGGAATTCATACAACATTCATGATAGTCACCTTAGAACATGACTTGAAGGGGCTCCTTTTGCTTGATGTATTAGACAAGTATTTAAGGACATATAATGTTTTAATTCACTATATAAAACTCATCATACATCTAAAACCACCCTTTACTCCCACTTTATTGTACCAAATCTCTATAACATGAATAACACTACCATATAACCTACAAATGTGTCAACCTAGACATTTCCTTTCTCCTTATAGCTCATATGTGTGGAAAAAGAATGGAAGACACAATGGAATGACCTTGGGTACCTTTATTAAACATTTATAAATTTTTTTTTCATCAAGCATACCAAAAGTACACTAAAACTATTCAATTCTTGACCCTTACACAGATGAAGAAGGCATTATGACTACTTAAATTCTTAGTGTTTATTCATAAATCATGGGCTATGAATATGTAAAATAATTCCCATGATGGGAAGGTTATGATTCCCCCTTCCTCTACCAAATATATTAGTTCCTCATTTTATATCTCTTCTATGGACTAAAGAAAAATCTAAGAGCTTTTCTAAGGCTTCCAAAATGTTTGATGGAGAAGTGTAATGATTTTGGACTTATTTTGCATCTTTTGGAATTCAAAATTATTTGAAACACCTGAAATGAGTCTTGAGTAAAATTTATAACCTCCCTCTATATGGAACTGACCATAGAGATCTATTTAACCTACAAAACTCCTACAAAACAACTTATTTTCTACATTTTTCCATGTTTCAAACCTTAGGACACCATTTGTGGGCATGAAGAGGGAAAATATAATTTGAATGACATTTAAAAACAATTAGAGTATATGGGTAAGTTGATAGGTCATGTTTTCCCATGTGTGGGGCCCATTTGGTGAGTGGGAAGTAAATTTAACCTCTAAAATGGACCCTTTATGTATATGAACCCATCTCAAAATGACTTAAAATATCAATGAGTCCCATTTAAGATCAATTAAAATATAATGTGGAATTAAACATATCCTTTCAAAATTTTATAACATGAAATTTACTCATATGGAATATTTTAAGGGTCACTTAATGGCCTTGAAGGGTGAATCAATGTTTAAAACTAGTCTGAATGGGTATGTCATAGAAAATGACATTATGTACATCTTAGACCTCATGTCATGACTTGAAACAAGGCATGAAAAACCATATTTCATGATAGAAAAGGTTCCATTTAAGAAAATGGTTAAAACAAAGCTAAATCAAATGAGAATTACAAACCTTAACCTTATCAAAATACCTTAACTCCTGCCAAAAGACATTAAAATTGTCAATAAGGAATAAAAAACTCTATTGACTTCATAATACATTTTTAAAATATTCCACATACTCAATGACCACCATGACCACTTAGTGCATCAACCAAAGACCTTAAAGTAACTATGACATAGGATGATCTTTGAAAGTAATGATTGACACAAACCATGACACTCTAATCAAAGTTAAAATGACTTTCAAGGATCATTTTGGATATCATGACAAGTTTTAGACACCATGAACATTATTAGAGGGTTTATCATGAATGTTTCTAATTATAGGGGTTGAAATTTTTACTAAGATGATAAAATGTTAGAATATTTGGAGACTCATATGGGTTGACCAACCTACTAATCAAGGGAACCCACTAACTCCCCATGATAGTCATATCCCAACTTAGATGACAATATGACTTGGCTAACCATTTCTTTGGATTGACAAATAAATTATCACATGATAATACCCTCAACAACTATAAAAAAAATGACACATAAGGAAACACACAAAAATAAAAAACATCTAACACTTAATAAATAACACCTAACACCTGAGGAAAGCAACAAGATAAGACACAAAAAAAGCAAAGGAAACTACACTCTAGACATGTGTATGACACACTTATTAGAAGAAAGATAAAAACCAATTACAAATAACCAACCTGAATCCAAATTATTTAATCCTCCAACATCAATCAAATTTTTTATTTAATCACCATGTCACCATGATGTCATATTGTCATATGCTGACTAGAGTTTGATCAAGTATGGCTCATTTAATGAAAACTTCCACTTACATTTGGAGATGTTTGCATGTTCTTAGTATCCTAAAAGAGTTGTTGGACCTTATTTCTCCACTCCTATGTGTATGGTATAACTATGTTAATCCAACACCCAGCCAAAGTCATTCCACACTTATCTTGTTTACATGAACATCTTCATCTTTGCCTCAGTCATATGTTGCTCCTAATCAGGTTGAATAGTTTGAAGTGGCTCTTCTAGCATGGTTGTAAGGTTCACTTCCAAGGGAGATGCATCTTGTTTCATACAATCTTGAGTCCAAAAAAGTTTAGTTATATTATCTAATAGTGAAGAGGTATTTTAAATTGGGAGGATGAGCTAATAACCTTGTTTGAAGATCTCAAACAAGTCACCTTTAAGTGGGACAAGTTTTAGGAATGGCATATTTTGAGGGCTACCTTATTTTTGTTTAAATTAGCCATCCTCCTCAATATGAGCCTAATAATTATATGATTTAATAAGTATGTAACTCAATTTAATGATGGAAAACAAGTCTATTAATTGGTCATCACATGGATTTAGTTTGATTGGACTCTCTTCAATTTGAATAGTGGTTGATGTAGGAGAAGATATAACATAGTTAGAGAAATATTTTGAAACCTTAACTTTTTGACCATGATCATGAAGTTAAAATTAAATATATGACACTTATGATAGACCCTATGAGTCTCTCTCATATATCATCACAACTTGGTCATCTTATCTCTCTTCCAAGTCTCCTTGTCTTGCAGTTGCTATAAATTGAATAAATGCTACACTTTCACACTCCTTAAGACTATCATAGGAAAGGGAAGATATCATATCATCAATAAATTCTTCAATATAATATTTTATTTATGGTTCATCATGATAATTAATTCAATCTTATTATGTATCATTAAAGGTTGAATGGTGTCTCTCCTTACTAACAGGTATAACAATGATAACTTCTTCAAGTTCACTCAAACTTCCTTCATTAGACCACAAACGTTTGACCTTATTCATTTTATTTCTCAATAAGAGGATCCCTCTCAAGAAATATAATGGAAAATCATTGAAAGGACTTTTGGAGAGAGGTCATTTATGATTCATTCCCCTCATTAAGCTTCTCACTTCTGACAACCAACATCTCATCTTTATTCTACATGTTATCTCCAATGGACCCCCATGATAGGAATACATTGGGATCTTAAGGGAAGGATGTGATTTGGATGGTTTCAAATTTTCCTTTCACTTTAACATCTTGGTTTATGCTTGGGTCATATTCCTTTCCCCATGACTACACTACTTAGCTCCAAGTTGGAATCTTAGATTTAGAAACTTCTTATATTACATGTGATATAACTATTTCTCTTAATTTCTACTCATTTCTTAATTTAGGAAGAAAATAAGAAACTAATAATAAGGGTGTGGTAGAAGAACCTAGTTGTTGATGTGCATGTAATCTAAATGAGTATGGATAATTCCTCTTTATCTTGGAAAGAATAACCTATATATAAGAATGAACTAACAAAAGGGGTTGTTAGCAAGATAGTTAGGTGGAATACCTAGCATGATCTAGATCTAAGAAGTGTGAGCTTGTTAAGAGGTTTTCAATCCACTCTTTGATAAAAAAATAGGTTGGGAAAGATAAAATGAAAGTACTTACATCAAATAATAAAAAGGAACTAAAATGAAATACAAGAAGAAATAGAATACTTGATAGAGAAAATAACTATATATAGAAATAACAAGTTAATACTAATGCTAAAATAAATTAGGCTAGGTTTATAAAATCAAGTAGGGGTCTATGAATAGGAAAGGACAAAAAAAGTTGGATTTAGTTGGGGGTAAGGGGCTAGAATTAACTTGATGTTATTTCATGCCATAATGACCATCAGTAGTTAGGCTGATAACTAATGGTTAAGCTGACCATCAATAGTTGGGTAACTATTGATGGTTAGAGGTGACCATCGATGATTGTGCTAACCATTAGTAATTGTGCTAATCATCAGTGGTTACCTATGTAATTATAGAGGTTCTCAAAAAAGAGTTAAAAAATGGGTCAATGATCAGGTAAGGGTCTATTTAAGGGCTTTAGAGTTAGAAAGCAAGATGTAGAAAATGTTTGATGGGAGAGAAACATCAGAAACCAAAATAATAATATTGAAGTACAAATATATGTATTACTTGCTAAATAGTTGATAGTTGATGGTTGGAGAAATTTTTTTAGAGTAATTTACTCGAAATTAATTTTGGTAGAGGTTAAGATCTCTTTTACTATTTTTAAATTGATGGAAGAAGACTAGATAAGAAGCATGAATATTTATGTGCTAGAATACTTGTGATGATTGATCCATTTCACCTCCTACTCCCCTCCTTTTATAAGCAAAGAGAGATGGAGGATATAAAGCTCCCTAGGAGGCTAGCTTGTTGATTTAAATGCTTGGTATTTTTTATCATTAATCAAGGTGGAGATATTTAACTATGTCATGTTAGCTTGCATAACTAATTTTTATGTAAGAATGAGGAAGACTTGACCATCAATAGTTAGCCTAACCATTAGTGGTCAAGTTGATCATTGACAGCTAAGTGTCTAGAGGAAAATGAGTGGAGGGTTAAAAGGGTTTGGGTAAAGGGTTAATTAGTAAGTTAGTGAATTTAGTTAGTTAATTAGCTAACTAGACATAGGGTCTAATGGGTTGGTAAATGGGTCAAGAAGGGTTAGGTGGTCCCTAAGGTATCTCGAGGAATCTCAACATCTATAACTATTGTGTGCAATCTAATAGTGTCTACATTTTACCCCTTTTTGTTATGTAGCTTTGAATGAACAAGTTATAAAATAAAAACAAATTTCTTGGTCAAAGGTATAGTTTCCCTAAGTATGGGAAGAGGTGTTCCCCCTCAAACTAAGAGTCGATGAGGTGAAACCAAAATTGAGTCAGGGTTTGACAAGTGATGTATGATAAGTTACATGTTTGGTGACAAGGGTAGTTGGGAATTTGAAACACAAAAATGTGCATAAAATTAGACTAAGTATAATATCTAAGATCAGACATAGACTAAGGTTTACATAGTTGGTAAAAATAATGTCAATTCTAGAAGGACTGGTGATGGGGTAATTAGGCCACAACATTAGGCATAACTGATCAGGTTATCCCTATCAAGTATTCTAGATAGGGTTGGTGTTTTTGTAGGTATCTAAAGTAAGAAGTGCTCCTTTGAAAAACACAAAGGGTCTAATGGTGCATGAGGTGGTGAAAATTTTAAATGTTGAACATGGCAAGGTTGGTCAATGTAGTCAAAAGGACTAGGCAAGGTTGTCATATAGTATGTAAAAATTTGGGTAAAAACTAGCCAATGTTGAGGTGGACATGGTCTAATGGTTATTTGTAGAAGGGTAATATTTGAAGTTTGGTTTTGGTTTTGTGGAGAATGCAATCTCCAAAATTTTGACACTTAGGTGTGGGTGCCTAAGAAATTTTAAAATGTGGGTTCCTAATCATCGATGGTCAGGGGTCCTAAGATAAATAGTTGATAGTCACCATAACTATCAATGGTCAGGGGGAAACCCTAAAACCATGAAACATAAAAAGTGAAAAATGAAAACTCATTTTCACTTTTTATAATTTGACTTCCATGATTTATATGAATTCTAGTGATTTAGTGATTTGGCATCTTGTGTGAGAGGTTTGATTGAGCATTGTACTAACTTAGTGATTGTTGATAGGTTAGAGGCATGTGTTGAGGTGATCTACTAGGATTAAGGATATAGGGTGCAAGAGGACATGGTTGAGTAGTGGGATATGGGTTTCATCCTTGATAGTGTTTGAGGAATGAGGTAGGGTGTTTTAAAATTATTAGTTTAATTTTTTTGGTTGTTTTGAAGTTAAATTTAGGTAGTTTTTAGTTGTGTTGGATAAGGTTTTGGGGGTTTGACCTAGATGCAAGATTTTTTTAGGATTAGAAAAATTAGCTAATCAAATTTTAAATTAAAAGAGTATTTAGGTTGGGTTTAGGGTATATGATAGAATTAGGTAATTTATTTTTTTGTTAGGTTTTAATAAAGTAGGGTTAGGTGGTTTACCACTGATAGTCACACATAAATATTATCATAAGTTCAACCTAACCATCGATGGTCAGACTTGACCATCAGTGGTTGACCACCAAAGTAAAAGGGTCACTTGACCATCAGTGGTCATAGTGACCTTTGATGTTTTAATAATTAGGGAAGGTGTGTTTTAATAAAAAGCTAAATGAAAAATGTTTTAAAGGGTTTATAATATTTAAAATTCTAAGTGTAAGTTAGGATAGGGCAATTGTTAAGTAGGAGTGATGTGTTGAAATGGTTGTTAGTTAGAATAGGTGTTTTTTGAAAAAAGAGTTAGATATTGGTTTGATAGGTTAGGGTAGGTGTTGAAATTTTTATAGGTTAGGGTAGATGTTATTTTGTAAAAGAGTTTGATTTTTAATTTGATGGGGTAGGTTAGGTTTTAAAATGTTCGTGTCTGAGGGTTGCTTTCAAGTGTTATAGGTAATGTTGTAGTGGTAATGGTTATGGGTTAGTTTAGAATAGGTTTATTTAGGTGGGTTTAGGTTGATAAATAGGTTAATGTAGGTAAAATGAATGGAATAAATGGAAATGAGTAATGTCAATGGAAAAATAAGTGTTCATGAAAACTTTGATTTTTTCAGGTATGAGATTAGATCTAGATGAGGGATAGGATTCCTAGGATCTTTATGAAAATCCATAAAAGGATGATCAAGGATGATTGGACATACATGGGAGAGTTCAAAATCAGATCTATGAGATACTATTATCACTTTTTATGAGATGTGATGATGATCATGGCCTTTATCAAGAGATGGGATCTAGCCATGAACACCTTCCTCTTATCGATAAGAGAGATGAAAATCCTACTAGAGGATGTTTATATGATTACACAGCTACCTATTTCGGGGGAGAAAATATACCATATTGAGAGTGAAGAAAGGGATGAGTATGTGGATCTCTTATATGGTGAGGATCAAGCCCTTGATAAATGTCATGTTGGTGGTTTTGGTTACAAGCCATTAAACTAGTGGGCTTTAAATGAGAGGTGCTTGATGACTATGATGATGATGGTAGTGTCTTATTTTGCATCACCTAATTTAAGTAGTGGGTGGTTTCCTTATGTACTACTGGGAGTGTTGGTGGAGATGTTTCTTAGTAGGACAATATTTGCACTAGTTTTGTTGGTCCAAATATATAGGGAGATTTAAGGATTTTGAGCTGATAAGAGGTCCAAGATCAACATGGGGTTTATTCTCCATTATTTGGCATATGATCACATTAGGGTTTCAAGGTCATTGTGGATACCATGGGAGGGTTACACCTAGACGGATTTTAGAGTGGGATTCATGTATTGGAAGGGTGACTATGCACTCATAGGATATATAGGAGGTATGAGAGATATTGACTAGTTTAGGGATGCATTGGATGGCTTAGTTATGGGGGATGTTTTCTAGAGGCCATATGTTAGCTTTCCTAGGTGGGCCCTCTATAGCTATCATATATTATCATTATAGAGCTAGAGTTATCTTTATGGGAGGAGATAGAATGAGATTGAGCTCATCCCATTTGATAGAGTTTAGAGGAAATTTGGCCAATCACAAGGGATTCTAGGTCTATTCCCTAGGTATAAGATGGAGGATATTTATTTTTTCTAACCCAAGCCATAGCTAAAGGAGGTGGTCCTAGATCATGAGGAGCTACATGTTAGAGAATGGTTTAATGATGTTAGTTTTGTTGACAATTATGTAATATGGTACCAAGTCCTTTATGTAGTGGCTGATTTTTGGTGGGATGATGGGGGATGATAGGCCATATATGTGGATCCAAATAGTGGGGGACCATAGGTATAGGGTGAAAACCTTGGTGGACAAGTATAAATAGTAATGACTATTATATAGGAATAGATTATAGTGTTATAAGGATAGGTGATAATATTGTAAGGCTAGATTGTGACTTTATAGGGTCAGGTTACTACCTTTACAAGTGAGAGAGATTAGGCTAGGACCTCACTAGACTTGGTGACCCAGTAGAAGGACACCTTGAAATAGAGGGGAAGAGTAGTGATAATGCCAGAAAGACCACTAGGTACCATCCCTATAATATGGTACTTGACCATAATAGAAGAGTTGGGGTATTATAAGGCCATAATTCTAGCATAGTGTCTTGAGTAGGCCTAATGGGGTGAGTATAGAGCTAGTTTAGTAGGTGGGGTAGTTATGGCAACTACAAGTTAGTGAGCCACTTTAGTGAGTGGATAGGTAGGCATCATAAGAGGACTGAGACCAGATGGTATTGGTAGTGTAGGTGGGGCTAGTGGTAGTGGTGCCCTAGGGGCATGACATGATATGATAGGATGTATAGATATATATGTTCATGATTTTGATATTGACCTACGTGCCAATACAATGAGATGTACATGCATTGAGAGAGAAATATACATTATTACATGTATTATTTAGTTTGATGACATGATGCATATGATGTTTATGATGCTTATGATTATATATAGATGTGGTTTATGTATAGATGGTTGATGGTTCATGATTTACATGTTTTATGTTTTATGCCTATGGATGGTTTGATTATATTTATTGATGTGGTTTATAAGATGATGTGATTTATTTTGTTGATTATGGATGTGATGTTTTGATTATGGTTATGGTGTTGATGACATGGTTTTGATGTTTATGATGTTAATGATTTATGATCATGGATATGTGATGTGTTAAATATGATATATTTAGTTTAATGAAGGCACAAAAAAGTAAGATTAACAAACTAGATGTGGGAAAAGAGATAAGAATCATGAGACATATATCTATATGAACCAATTATAAAGGATAAGGAAAAAAAGAGTGATGTATTTTCATTGGCAAGGTAAAAAAACTAAATTTAGATTGGCTTAAGGAACATAATCCTTTTAAATGATTCACATTAGCATGCTTTGATTGACAAAAGGGTGTCTTGATCACATTATGTCAAATAAGATCATAATCCCTTGATTTGTTAGATGGTATAAGGGGGATGGGTGGTAGGTGAAGGGTAAATGGGTTGATAGGTAAGGTAGCCTTATGTGGGTTAGTTTTACCTTTCTTTAGGTGACCTAAGAACCATATTAGACAAGTCCATGTCTTTATGCAAGGTGTAGACTGATTGATGCATGAGGTCTACTAATGCTAGATACAAAAGCTAATTACAACTTTCTTCGGATAGCTTGTTCTAATTTTTATATAGGGTCCTTTATTATTTCTATTATTTTGATAAGGTTCATGAATTTGATCAATGTAGGAAGCTTTAGATGATTACTTTAAAAAAAATTTACTTAAACATCCTTCAAGGAAGTGGCCTAAGTTTTAGTTTGTTTATTTGGTACATGTCCTTTAAGGGAGTAGTCTATATTTTAAGAAATTTAGTTTGAGAAGTTATCCTTTAAGGGAGTAGTCTATAATGCTAGAGACATGTGATCAAAGTGATAATGTGGTATTCCAAATTATTTTGATTCTAAGTTTAGACATAGACAAGTCTATATAGGCTTATAGGTTTACATTTATGAGGAAAAAACTTTTAGCACAAAAGGTTAATGATAGGTGAAAGTGGTGGTTTTGAGAGATAATGACCATGGGATTTCATCTAATTATAGATGAAAAATATCCATGAGAACCATGTAATGGTTAGAGCCATGGTACCCTTATTTAGGATTAGTCTATAATTGTGATGGTTAATCACATGGTTCTATGTTATTAATGAGGTTAAGTGAAGGTGAAAGTCTTTTAAATGAGTTTTATCCTTTTTTTTTAACAAAAGAAAGGATATAGAGGTGAATCATTGAGAGGCTCAGGTTTTATTTTACCTTCAATAGAGGATAAATGATAAGATCTTGATCCACACTTATGGGTTATGATGTAGGTCCAATCTAATTGAAATCAAACTTGCCTTTTTTTATTTTATCCATATTGGTTACATGTTGGTTTTACTTTAGGATGAGGTATTCAATATTAAATTCTAATTATTGTAGATGCTTGTTATAGACATGCTTGATTCACTCTTGGTAGACATGAAAATGGTTAAGCACTACAAAGTGATGCTTGTCAAGTAGCTCAAATCGTGCTAAACATTCTTGATAATAGTCACTCTAAAAAATGATGTCTTTCAATGATATGTGAAGAGAAGGAATCTATAATTTGAAAGGCAAGACTGACTCAAATTTTAAGAATAGAGAGAAAGGGGTAGTACCCATAGAGGTTTGAATGATAGTGTGATAGGCCCATAAATTGAAAGGGATATGCAAGTCACAATCCTGACCTAAATCACTTACTACTTTAGTTAACATCTTTTTAAGGGTTGTTTTAGAGGCTTCTACCTATTCATTTTTTATGGATGGTAAGATGAGAAAAAACTTAACTTGATGACAAATACATTGAAAAAATCTTAGACTTTATTATTTTTCAAGGATTTTCCATTATTGGTGATGATATTATCGAGAACACCAAAATGATAGATGATATAATGATTGATGAAGTCGATAGACAAGAGACATTGAAGCTCTTCTTTAACTAGAATGGTGATGTGAGGGTGCATCCTACAAATCTTTTATCAAACAATCTTAGCAACAAGATGGGTGATAATGTTGTGGAGGGATATGGAAGGGTCAAATATAGGAATATCTTGATAAGAAAAAGTAAATGATATGCTTCACTCATGAATGAATGAAGGGTAATCTTGTTACTTTTTAGAATCTAAGGATTTACCAATCATGACAATGTGAGGGTTATCCTGAGTACCCAGGTTGACATCAATAGTAGATTCATTCAACATGGTTTGATTTTCAATAGGAATGGATTTGTGGATATAAGAATCCCCCCAAGGTAGGTGAGAATGGAATCATTGTCTTGATGTTGGATGGTGTTGATGGTAGAAGAATTGTTTTCTACCATTTCAGGATGAATGAGAGGTAGGTTTTTAGTTCAACTATCCTTTTGATAGGTTAGCGGGCCTAAAATAATAGTATTAAATAAATAAATTTAGGAGGAATGATTTAAAAATCCTCAGACTTTAAAGGATATTGGGTTAGTGAGGATGGGATGTTTTACTCAATGGTGGAAATGGGTTTTGGTAAATTGGTGTGTTGTTCTGGTGCTATGAAGCCAAGGCTAAATGGTTCACAAGGTTTCTAGGTTTTGATGGAAGGTAACTCATGGGGTTTATGTTCATAATGACTGAGGCTAAATCCCTTATAAATACACCTATGAATGTATAATTTGGCATATTTTATTTTTTTGAGATAGGATAATTTAGAGGTAAATGGTCAAATGGTAGAGGTAGTGGTGAAAGTATGAAGTGGATGATCAAGTCCCCCATAGATTAAATTGGTTTTATGGTTGAGAGGCCCAAAAGGAATGATGGTTTTTATATTAGGGTCATAACTAGGATCATGGTCAAGGTTTACATACTCTTTAGGATTATGAAAAGCATCCAAGGTTAAAAGATGATACTCCCCCAGTGAGAGACATTAGAACATAGGTTCTAAGGGGTCCTCTATGATGATCTGAGAAGAAGGGATAAATAAGCATGTTGAAGCTTCATCATTGGTAGGGGTGGAGTATTTTTTTGTTGGTGGTGAGGTGGGTGAGGGAAGAATAAGAACATCATTGGCTTGATATGTCATGTTACAAGATGAAAAAGGACTAGGGTCAAATTTTATGGTAACAACTTGAACCTCATGTTCAAAATTGACACATTGATGTAAGGTAGATGAGACACAACTCATGGTGCATATCCAAGGTCATCCAAGTAAAATTTTATATTAGAACTCACCTCATATAATGTAAAAGAGTTAAGGAATTATTTGATGTCATAATTAGATGTGGAGGATGATTTCCGCCAAGGTGGTGGCCATAGTATCATTAAAGGAGTAAAGGACCATTGCAATTTTTGACATGACATTCTTAGGTAGTTAGAGTTTGTCATAATCATGGGAGGAGATAATGTTAATACTAATTCTTACAAAAATAATTACCCTTTTGATGTGAGTTTGATTGATGTAATTAGTGATGAAGAGGGGAATAACATGATCTTTAGAATGAATAGAAGGTATTTTTGAATCCTAAAATGTGAAAAAGGTATAAATTTGAAGATATCTGACAAAGGATACAAGAGGTTGAGGGTCTTCTAGTTGAACCTCTATCAATTTTAGGGCCTCTATCAATGCCTGGTAGTGATGGGGTGAGACATTTATTAGTTCATAAAATCTCATTTTCATTGACGTTTGGTGAAGTTGCTTTAACACTACTCACTGGATAGATTTTGAAGGGTTGGAGGGAGAGGCACCCAAAATGGATATTTTATTTTTTTGTGAAGGTGAAGGTAAAGGTGAAGATACTTGTGTTTGGTTGGAAGGCTGAGTGGTGGAAGCTTATGTCCATGGTATTGACACTTTGGCTATTCTCTTATTATTTTGTTGGGCCCTAGATCAGGTAACCATATAGATAGTGTGGATTAGGGGAGGTGTTGGGTTAGATGGATACTTTAGCTCTTCCTTATTTTTAGATGAGAGTGGAGGAGTAGGTAAATGTTGGATGGGTTGATTTTGTTGTTGGGTTGGTAATGGACTTGAGGGAGGTTCATCCTATAATAGATCATCTTCATCCCATGAGTTATGGATAAGTGCCTGGAGAGCTTTAAAGATATGTGTGTCATGTGTAAGTGTCTTATGGTATGAGTAGATTCAATTATCATTGAACCAAGATGGTTTAGGAATTGAAGGGTCAAAATGTTTGATAGGTTGTAGGCTTAAGGAAGAGGATCGAAACAACCATTATAGAATGGTCAAATAAGATTCAAGAAAAGGTGTTGAGGGTGTTGGGTTTTTGGTTTTAAGAGTGGGATCCTTCTTAGAAGTAAGATTCATGATGGAAGTTTTAGGTTGTGGAATGGTTTTGGTAAGTGGTTTTGGTTAAGATTTTTTAGTTGTAGTTAGTTTTAAGGTGGAGAATTTAGAGGTAGATGATGAAGGTTTGGAGATAGGTAAGAAGGTAGAGGTGGATAGGTTAGTTAAGAATGATGGGGATTTTGATGATTTGATAGAGGTAGTTATAGTTAGATCAAAAGGAGAAGGTTTGCTATATGAGGAATAGGTATTTTCAGAAGGGTTCACATTCTTGGTAGAAGGATGAGCTCCTACAATGGTAAAAGGATGGGGTTATAAGATAGATGGTAAGGAAGGAGGTGATATAGCTTTGGTTCAAGGTAGGAGTTTAGGTTGTTCCACCTTCTTAGTTGTTTTGGTTGGGTTTTTCTTTGGTGGAATAGATGGGGTTAAGTCTAATTTCAAATATGGATGAGCAAGGCTAGGTGTAGGAAGTATTCCTAGTTTCTTGATAGGTTTGGTTAGAGAGGCATAAGGTGATTTTACAATTTTAGATGAAGGTGGGTTGGATGGTTCCCCTATGGTTTGGGAAAGATAAGGGATTGATGAAGGTATTTAGGTGATGATAGGTTTGATGGTATATGTAAGTGAAGTTTAAGGTTTAGGTTTTTTTTGATAGGGGAGCCTAAGATGATGCCAAAAGGTGGATCTATATAAATTGGGTTGAGATGTGAACTCTAGACATTGGACCAATAAAGAAAAAGGCTTGTAAATGGGTTTGATTCCTTGGTCGTTAGTTTCAAATATTAAGCCCATGGGTTAAGGTACGGGAATGTTTTCTTCACCTTTGTTTTTAATGGAAGGTTCTAAGATTTGGGAGGATGTTTCTTCCATGGAAAAAGTAGATAAGGTAATATCATCTTTTGGGGTGGTTCCCAAAGAGAGAATGGGTGGTTATATGATAGGGGAGGAAGGTGTGATGGCCTCACATGAAGTAACATAGATGGTTTTTTCATTTGTTTGGGTGTCTAAAGGAATGGTAGGTAATTGAATTGCTTCATTGAGTGGCATAAAGGAAGAGGTGGTTGAGGTAATAGTTACCTTATTTGGTATTTATATCAAAGGAAATGTGGATAGGTCCATAGTATCATCAAGCAAGAAAAGAGGGGTAGTTACTTCCTCTATTTGGGTGTCCAAAGGAATAAAGGGTGAGTCTGCCACTTCAAAGAGTGAAATGGAGGAAGAGGTAGTTGAGGTGATAGTATACTCAATGATTGGTTCACTGATAATGACATTAACTATATGGACCTCATGAGTGTGATAGGATTCTAGTTTATTATCATCATAGTTGGTAAAAGGGGAATTATTGTGAAAAGGTTATATGAAAGATGTTAAGGGATTGATTAGGGGGTGCATTGGGATTATAAAATACAAGTTATCCCTTATCAATCATGTTTTGGACAATGGTTTTAAAGGTGTTTCACCTATGACACCATGTCCAATGACATGGTGGAAAACACATAGATCATTTTCATTATAATAACCAAGTGTAGGTTGAGAAGCATCAAATTTTTGGTGAGATTTTATTGGAAAATTTGATGTTGGTTTTGATAAATTTTTACAAAACTAAAGCATAAGACTCCCCTATCAAAGTGTATTATTTTGGGGTAGCATGATTTTGATTTTGTTGGTTAGAAGATTTAGAGGAGTTGTTTTGGTTGGGTTGGTTGACAGTTGGTGGTGGAACAGTTTTAAGGATAATAAAGTTTACGGATGCCTTTGGTTTGGTATTGGGATGGATAGATTGAAGGGTGGCTTTAGATGAGGAAGGGTCATTGTATTTGAAGATAGAATTTTTATTCCTAATTTTCAATTTTCCCTCATCAATAGCTTTGATTTATAATTCATGTGCCATGGTGAAGGCCTCATCAAAGGTTTTGAATGTTTTAACTTGAAGAGTAGGGGAAATATGTTTGGAATAACCCTAAGGGAAAATATAAATCAGCTTAGGTTGAGGTAGATAGAAAGAGAGTTGGTTAATAATACCTATCTATCTAGCTATGAAATCAATAATTGATTCATCATCAAATTTCCTAATGGAGTATAGGCAAGTAATAGAGACCTTTTTAGATATATTGAATAAGAAATGATATAAAAATATTTGGGCAAGTTGGATAAATGAAAAGATTGAGTGATTGGTGAGAGCATTATAGCAATCCAAAGATGGTCTAGATAAAGACATGGGAAAAGTATGAAGGAGAAGAAAACCATCATATGTAATCAAATAGGAAGAATGGTGAAATGTCGTTAAGTGTTGTTGGGGGTCCTCCTTTATTTATAATTTGTAAAACTTGGGTGGTTCCCATTGAGGAGGATAATATTGAATAGGGATGTATGGATGGATAAGTTCATTATAGATTTAATCATAAGATAAAAGGTTATGATTCCCAGAGATAGATAACTATAGGTTGGTCATTTTGTCCATTAACATTTTAACCAGATGTATTTGAGGTTGGGAAGCCCCATAATTATGTGGTAAGATTTGTTGAGGTTGGGTGGTAGCAATATATGGATAAGTCATAAAAGGTTGAGAAGATACCACATATTGATATGTGGTCATTAGAGGTTGTAATGGTGCCACATAAGGGTTAATGGGTATAAAAGAATAAGTAGAAGGTGATATGTATCCTTGATGATTAGGAACATATTAATAAGATGTCATGGGTATTTGTTGAGGGATTGATATTAGTTGATTTGGAGGTGTGAATGGGTTGGCAGTTGGTTGGGGTTGAGTGGTAACTCTTGTGCTAATAGGTAGAAAGGTAGGAGGTATGGAGAGCACACAATTTTGAAGTGGAGTTGAAATTGGTAGGTTGGTAGTGATAAGTGGAATGGTGGAAATAGGGGAAGAAGATATCCCCATGGTGGATAAAGTATGGGTAATAAGAGGTGAGGTTTCCCATATGCTAGAGGTGTTGGTTAGTGTAAGGGGTGTTTGGCTATTAGATGGGATGTTGGATTGAGGTTGGGTTGTGGTAGTGGATGGGATATTGGTGGAAGAAGATGTTCGGGTCATCATAGGTTGGGTAGAGGTAGAACTAACCATAGTATGGGGAGGCATACCATAAGGTGCATCTATAGGAGGAACTGAAGCAATATAGGTGTGGTGAGATAAGGTGTTGAGGTAATTTTGAAGGGCCACAAAGTTGTTATCAAGGAAGGTAGAAAAATACACATCACCCTCGACAACTATATAAGGCATGGTAGGATGGGGAGAAAGATGAGGAGAACTCTCAACATTTAAAGTATACTCCATGGAAGAAGAGGAAGAGGAAGATGTTGGTTCTTGATTGGTTTGATTCCTCAATCTTTGTCTAGCAAAGACCATGTGAGGAATTTAAAATAAATGATGAAAATATCATAAATCAAACACAAAGCAAGCAAAAGATCTCAAGGCAATCAAAACATACACTAAATTGGGTTTAAAACTTAGGATTCTTTTTAGATAACTTTTGGGCTATACCTTAGAAATTATGAAGAGGAAATTTGGTTTGTAGATTAGGTACTAGAAAGGAAGTCTACGGTTGGTTTTGGGTGTTAAAGGCTATAAAAAAGAATCTGTATTAGAATTCAACAGTACATGGCTTGATATTAGGGCCTACCCCCTCACTTCACACATCACAATGATATGGGTGTTTGGTGATTAGCCAAGATATACTAAATTTTATAGTTTATACTCAACCAGAGAGTTAATTTGGTTCTCCCCTTAGTAATGAACTCTAGTTAGGATTGCCATGAAAGGGTGAGGTTACCACTAGGTGATGAAATCCTAGTTGGGATTTGTCTTAAGTTTTTTTTGATGTGTTAATTGATTATGTGATTTGGTAAAGTGTGTGATAACAAGAGTGAAACTATGATTTATTACTTTTGATTTTTAGTTAAGTAGATGAGCTAAAAACAAGTAAGAAATCAATGTATGCAAGGTTTATTTTAAGCCCAAAATAAATTTTAGATTTCATTATATGAGCATATAATAAAGGAATAAAAGGGTACCTAGATGATCTTAGGTCTCACTAGGCATGCCAAAAATTTTACCTTAATTTCTACTCATTTCTTGATTTAGGAAGAAGATTAGAAATTAGTAATAAGGGTGTGGTAGAATAACTTGGTTGTTGATGAAAATTTAATCTAGGTGAGTATGGAGAATTCCTGTTTATCTTGGAAGGAATAACCTATAGATAAGAAACCACTAACAAAAGGGGTTATTATCAAGATAGTTAGGTAGACTACCTAGCATGAGCTAGATCTAAGAAGTGTGAGCTTTCTAGGAGGTTGTTAATCCACTCTTTGATAATAATTAAGTTGGGAGAGATAAAATGAAAGTACTTGCATCATATAATAGAAAGGAAATAAAATGAAATATAAGAAGAAAATGAATTCTTGATAGAGAAAATAAATAAATAAATATAGCAATAGTGGGTTAATACTAATGCTAAAATAGATCTAGTTAGGTTCATAAAATCAAGTAGGGGTTTATGAAAAAGTAGGGACATAGAAATTTGGATTTGGTTAGGGGTAAGGGGTTGGAAATAAATTGATATTATTTCATGCCACAGTGACCATTAAAGGTTAGGCTAACCATTGATAATTAAGCTAACTATCAATAGTTAGTTAATCATAAACAATTAGAGGTGACTGTTAGTGGTTGTGCTGACCATCGATGGTTACCTATGAAATTATAGAGCTGCTTAGAAAAGAGTTGCATAATGGTCAATGGTTAGGTAACGGTTTGTTTAAGGGCCCAGGAGTTAGAAAGAAAGATGTAGAAAGCTCTAATGGGGGAGAAAGGTTAGATACCAAAATAACAAGACTAAAGTATTAATATACCTATTGCTTGCTAAATGGATGATAGTTGATAGCTTGAAATTTTTTGGATGAGTAATGGTACTTTGCCTTGGGAGTAATTTCAAAAAAGGTTTAGATCTCTATTATTATTTCTAAACTGCTAGAAGAGGACTGGCTAGGAAGCTTGAATACCTGTGTGCTAGAATTCTTGTGATGATTGATCCATTTAACCTCCTACTCCCCTCCTTTTATAAGCAAAGAGAGATGGAGGATAGAAGGTTTCCTAGGAGGTTGGCTTGATAATTTCAATTATTAGGAGTTTGTTAGTGCTGGGAAAGATAATCATATTTAGTTCTATTGTGTTAACTTAAAAAGTTGGTGTTTATGTAAGAATGAGGAAGACCTAATAATTGATGGTCAACCTAACCATCAATGGTTAAGATTACCATCAAAGGTTGAGTGTCTATAATAAAATGAGTTAAGGAGGGTTAAAATGGATTAGGTGAAGGGTTATTTAGTAGGTTAGTGAATTTAGTTAGCTAAGTAGTTAACTAGACTTAGGGTTTGATGGGTTAGTTAGTGGGTCAAGAAGGGTTAGGTGGTCCTTAAGGTATTTTGAGGTATCTTGATATCTAGTAATATTGTGTGAAACTTTATAGCATCTACAATAACTTGTAGCATGAATGAAGGTACCTTATGAAAATATTATACCATTATTGTAGCTACCACTAATTAAGATAGATGTTTTTTTACAAGTTCAATCTTTCCCTTTAGGTGGGCTTAAAAATTATGCCTTAATTTATCATAGATATCCTCATGTTGATAATTCCTCTCAACACATACTTCTTCCCATTTTTTCACTCTCTCTTGAATAGACTTCCAAGTTGAAATGGTTTCAAGGACTTGTGAGGGACTTGAATGGTTTTGAGATTCATTTTATTGAGTCCTTTGAGGTAGGATATGATTATCAGTAAAGGACTAATATGGGATGGATGAGGGGAAATAAGGTTGATGATAATGAACTTAATGTCCCTTGTGTATCACTAGCCTCTCCTCTATGCTTGAAATTGGACCACCTATGTCCAACATATCGCTAATGAAACTTAAATGATCTTTTCTCATAAGACATAACCACTCTTTCTTGGCATGTTGTAATGAGGCTCTCATGCTATTGATTAGGTGACTAAGGTTTTCTTGGCCATAAATATTTTTCTTGTCAATACCCATAATGTGTCTCTCATAACCCAATAAGGTTTTCTTAAGGCTTGAAATGGATTGGTTTGAGTTATGGCCATACTAAATAGGAGTATTGTGATCTTTCCAAGGCTGATTAAGAGGGTAGGTGGGATACCAAGGAGGTGAATGGGGAACAAAAGGAGGGTAAGAGTGGTATCCTTGGTAGTAAAGAGGATCATGGGATTAATAAGGGTTCTCATATTGTTGATAGGGGTGAATGCAAGGCTGGTAGGTTTCATAATAAGGTTGATATAGGTCATAGGGCTGATGATAAGGAGTTGTATGGTACTATTCTACTCCATATACATCCATAAACTATAATGAGACAAATTAATAACAATTTTAACTATCAATAAAAACTATTCTTACCCTAGATTGAATACCTTATGACACCTCCTAACATGAAATTTCATTGCATAAATGATGTTATAATGCTTACAACTGATTGAGATCACCAACTGAGGGTGGAATGTGTTCCAAGATTCTTGAATCCAATATTAATAGGTGTGATATAATTATTAACTCTCTAAAATCCACCCTAGGAGGAGGTTTTTTAGGTCTACCTCTAAATTTGGGGTAACATGGGATTAGCCCAAGACTGTGGGTGATCTATGTCTAGGATAAACATATAAATTATGGGGATATCTCCCCTAGTGTACCTAGCATTAAATATGATTGAAAATATTCTTGTAAAATACTTTTAACTACTTGAGATCACCAACTAAAGGTGGAATGTGCTCCAGGCTTCTTGAATCTAGTCTTATCAAGCATGCCAAAACTTTTAACTCTTGAAACTTCACCCTAGGAGGAGGTTGTTCAGTCCCACTTCTATATTTGGGGTAATATGGGATTTTACCCAAGGTTATAGGTGAATTATGTCTAGACTAAAACTCTAGATTATGGGGATATCTCCCCTAGTGTATCTATTATATCTCAGATCACTAAGACCTACTGATGTTGGGGTGAAAATGGATAGAAGGGATACATAAAAGGAAACCTAATATAAATATGATGATGAACCAATATCATTATACACTGTATTTGACCTCAAATAATGTTAGTGAACCAATTAAATAACTAAACTACTACCAGGGGAATAAGGAAGTAGAGGAAGCATTCAATGTGGAGATGGAGGTGAGTGGGAAAAAATAATTTCAAACATTTATTTAGAAATAGAGAAAGGAAATAGAGATAGGATTAGGGAAATCATGTAGGATCATACATTTGAGTCAATGTTAGAGGAAAAAGGAAAAATAGAGGGAATCTTTCTAGGAGGACCTAGTAGACCAAATAATGAAAACTTTAGGCAGGCACTAGGTAAGTCATCCTAAAGTGTAAAATTGCTTATATCAATGAACAAGAAGGAAATCATGCTAGTTAAGCTTCTCAAAACTATCAAAGATGAAAACAATATTCATATTTAATTAAATCCTTCTCTCATAAGTAATGTTTCATTGATAATAAAAAAGGCACTGGTAGGTAATTTTATTGGAGCTAGACCCAATATCAACACTTTTAGAACTTGGGCAAAATAAAAATGGAGTCCTAAAGGTCATATGGACAATCTATAAATATTTAATGGTTTTTATACAATTATATTGAATAACCAAAAATAATATGTTAAATTTATTACAAGGGGTCCTATTTATAAAAAATATGGTTTATTCCTAAAAAATGGCAACTAGGGTTTGATCTTGAGACAAAGAACATTAACATCATGCCAATTCAGGCGAGGTTGTCTAGTTTACCCATTGAGATATAGGAAGAATATTTAATCATCAACATTACCAAATAATTTGGATATTTAACATCCTTTGATTTTTATACCGAAACCAGATCTAGGCTTGTCCATGGTAGGTTCTATGTGAACACCTTTGTGAATCAAGAACTCTTGTCCTCAATTTTTATACATACCCCTTTCGCATCATATCTCAAAAAAATGAGTTTGAAAGATCTAACCTCTTGTGTGATAAGTGCCATAAACTTGGGAATTCATCAAAAGTGTGATCCTCTCTCCCTAAATCATGCTCATGGAAAAAGAAAGGAGGGGTTTCATTTAAGGATGCATAACTATTAGAGGTTAGTGGTATGGATGTAGGAGCAACTGAGAAAAATTACTCAAATCAATCAAGAATAGCTTAGAGGGAGGAAATAAGGTACCTCAAGTTGATGAGATAATGGATTTAAATGTGGCCAAGACTATGTTAGAATTTGGTGAGAAGGAAATTCTGGTAAAGGAAGGTATGATGAATATTTTAGACCTACCTTCTCTTAAATCTAACCTCAATCAGATTAATCAATAGTTAATAGATATATAAGTGTATGCCATCATTATTCAGATTAAAAATAAGGAATTAGAAGTGATAAAGAGAATAATTACTCAATATCTAAATTAGTTTAGAGTAATTGAGTAGGATGAATAAATGCAAGAGCAAGAGGACAATAAGAATAGCGTAGAAGGTCAAGATGCATCTGATTTGGTTAATATTCCTACTATAATTAATAATGAGTAGGTAAATAAAACACAATAGATAGTATTAATGCCCAATAATAACTCCAAAGCAAAAGTTACTTCTTCAATACTTACCAAGAGAGGAAGTAAAGGACCCACTTATAATATACTACCCAAAGTAGGAAAACCTTCTAAGAAAGAGTTTTTCAAAGAATATATTGAGGAATTTATAGAGATGGATTTTTAAAAATCCTCATATTTAAAGAAGGTATCTCTTTACCCCTTAGTTAATCATGTTGTTTTTTTATTGGAACATCCAAGGGATGTATAGTTACACTAAGAAAATAGTTCTTAGGGATTTTAGAAGGACTCATAAACTGATTATTTTATCTATTAAAGAATCCACTATTGAGGACATTATTTTTATAAATCATAAAAATGCTTATTAGAGTGATGCAAAAGTGGTGTGTGTTAGTGTCTCTGTATATTTTGGAGGTCTTATTACCTTTTGGGATTCTAAATTTTTTATGGGGTAACCTATCATCAACTATTAGCATCATGTGACATTCATTTTCACTTATGTGAGTGATAATAAATAATTTATTGTTGCCAATATATATGATCTTAATTCTATTTCAACATGCAAAAATCTTTGGGAAGATATTATGTTTTTCAAGAACAATTATAGAGATACAACTTGGATTTTGTTTGGTGATTTCATTTCTCCCTTGCATATAAGGGATAAAAAAGGAGTGAATCAAATGTTTATAAAAATCATGGAGGACTTATCTTCTCTAATTTATGACATAAGTATGACAAAATTTATAATTAAGAGGTTCTAAATTGACCTTGAGTAATAGGATATCAAGATAAAATATTATTCAATGGAGGTTGGATAGATTTTTTATTTCTATAGATTGGTTAGAAGCTAATTGGAGTTGAGCATTAAATATCATATTTCAAAGATTAATAGCTATCCTTTTAGGATGGAACATATGTGGTTTGTACATCCTAATATCCATGATAGTATTTTAGAGTGGTGGTCTCTAGATGGAAGTGGTTTAACTATATTTAATATGCATGAAAATATGAAAAAGGTGAAAATCAAGATTAGAACAATGGAATTTTTTTGGGGTATTATTCACCATCAAAAAGAGCATTAAAAGTTGAAATCCAAATATTGAAGAATATATTTAGGATAAGGGATATGATGTAGAGATGAAAGACAAATAAATATAGATCTTATGTGATTATCATGTAATTGCATCAAGGGAAGAATCTCTTTAGAGACAAAAGTCTAGAAATAATTAGATCAAGGAAGGAGATAGAATCACCCATTTTTTTCACATGTCCACTTTGAAACATAAGAAGCATAGATATATTAAGGAAATAAATGATATAAAAGAACAACTTACCTCTGATTCTTATTGTATTAATCATGATAACACAAATTATTCAAAAATATGTATGAAAATGATTTTAAAAATAATATCATATTCAAGTAGGAATTTATGCATGTGATCCTAGAATTGGTAAATCAATAGGATAATGAAGGGATTACCATAGTAAAGTATAATGAAAATATCAAATATGTTCTCTCTAAAATGAACCCAGATAAAGCCCATACCTTAGATGGTTTCACCATATCCTTTTTCCAAAAAAACTAGGACATTATAGGAGATGATGTGGTTTCAGTTGTTAATGAATTCTTCTCTACCGCTTAGTTGTTAAAATAATTCAACAATTCCTTTTTAGTTGCAATCCCTAATAAATAATTAATATGAATTTATTGGACTTATATCCCACAAGATTATGTAATTATATTTATAAAGTTATAACTAAGCTAATTTCTCTAAGGATGTAACCAATCATGGAAAAATTCATTCAAACTCAACTAGGAGGATTTGCCCCTAGTAGACAAATTGAAGATGGTGTGATTATGGTGCATGAAGCCATTCATTTGATGGAAAATAAGAAATAATAGTAATGGTGTTAAAATTAGACATGGATAAGGCATATGATAGATTATATTAGATCTTCTTGGATAGAGTTATGTATCAATTTGCCTTTCAAGATAAATTTATAAAAATCATCATATCTTGCATTACTTCATTCATGTTTTCTATGCTACTAAATGCATATCTCATGGATTTATTAAGAGTGATAAAAATGTGAGACAAGGGGATACCCTATCCCCTTTCTTTTCATCATTATGGCTAAATCTCTAAGTAGATTCATATCTAATTCCATTGATTCATCATATTTGAAAGGTTTTTTATCAACCCAAGTTGCACCCTCTAAAGGAGATTTTCACTCCTACTTCAAAGTTAGAATAACATGGGAATGACCTAAAGGCTGTGGGTAACCTTATAAATAGACAAGACCTATATACTATGGGGATAACTCTCTTAGTACAACTATTTGGCTTAGTTTATTAAGACCTATTATTGTTGGGGTGAAAAGGGATAGAAAGTGCATAGAATAAATCTATTTTAAGGGGTGTTGATGCACCAATTTAATCATTCATACACTCAATTTGGAATACACTAAACACTAGTAAGCAATACAAGTGGCTGCATCTTCTAACTCTAAGGGATCCTATGCAAAAGTGTTTCACATAAAGGTTTCACTAACTGGTCAAAACATGAGGGTAATGATGGAAGCCCTAGATTAAGGCACTAACCACTCAAATATTCACTCCAAGCTTATCCACTTAATATTCAAACACTATATGTGACTTGTATAAGATCATATAATAAAAACTAGGTGAGATTAGGACTTGCCAAGGGATAAAAACTAACATATGTAAATTAAGCTAATAGAACACACTAAACCTATATCAAAGAGTCTAAAAAATAGTCATTTATATTAGCTTAAGAGGTTACAAAGTGACAATATAGGTACAATATCCTCATGACCAAGAGAGGGTTACCAAAAATAGGCCTTCCAAATTCAATAAATAGAAGTACATGAAGATAAGAATAGGGAAAGTGGATTAGAAGTCTTTGTAGAAGTGAAAAGATAATGAATTATTCCACATGATAGTTACAATAGTCTTCCATATTCCTCCATACATTGAAGTGTCTTTAATGAGTGTCCTTAAGATGGTCAAAGTCTATTTTTAGTAAAATTTGACTCATGAAAGGTCTATTCACATGATCCTCAAATAATTCTCTCTCTTGGATATTTAAATGACATTAAAGAGGTTGAATCAAGTCACCATGAAGTATATAACAACCTATCCTCCTTTTGAGCATATTGACCAAGTCAGGAAACTAACTTATTTCTCCTTTACAACCATGGAATGTGCACTTGAATCCTTTAAATCATAATTTATATTGTGTAATTACTCTTTACTAACTCATCTAAAGCTCTCACTACATCATTCTTCAACTTCATTGTTGACAAAGTATGCCAAGTAGGCCACTAGGCCTAATTATCATATTATTAGCTGATTGGGTGGCCATGAAACTTGCAACAGACCTTATAAACTTGTGAATAGTTGAGTTTCATGTCTAAATCAATATCCAACATCATGTCATGGTCCTTGAATAGTTCACAC